>JAHBCN010002602.1:0-74964 GCA_019359885.1 Listronotus oregonensis
ATTCTGCTCCAAACTTACATCCCTCTTCTGAGAGTTAAACAAAACTATTATTTTTGTTAAGAAAATATTATTTATTTTGTTCAGCTTAATGTTTTTTTAATACTGTTTAATTGTTTTTTTTTTATTTTAATACTTTATGCATGTGATATATGAACTGCTTAATAAAAATAAATTAACAACCCAAATATACATACCTTAATATAATTTCTTTCACGAAGCACTTCCACTATGGCTTGACAAACTTTAGGAATAATGTAAGAGATAGAAGATTTTCAGACTCTGAAAAGATATTGTAAGCTGCTGTAGGAGTCTCCAGTTCCTAAGAAATTCAAAGTCAGTGCTAGACGTTCTCTTGGTGATATTGACTTTCTATAATTTGTATCCATTTTAATAATTTTGGGAGTTATCAAACTAAGCAGATATTCGAAGTCAGTTTTTAACATTCTTGTAAAATTTTGAAATTGATCATAACTGTTATCTGCCACTAACTCGCGTAATAAAGTATTTTGTCTGTTGCGTAAAAATTGAGTTTGCCACCAACGACGAGGTCTACGTTTACGAGCTTCTTTCTTTTTTATCAAATTATATATTAAAATAAATGCACCCGCCATGATTTCATCGTCGTCTTCCATTATTAACGCACTCCTGCGAACAACTGGATCAGCTTGTGCGTCAAAATATACATAAACCTATTTAAACGCTTTTCGCAAACGCAAACGAATGCGTGCATGGATGCTCACTGCGTACGTACTTAGGTCTAAACCCACCTTAAGGTGTAGCGTAAATGCACTCTTAAGCTATTCTGAAGACATACCATATAAACCTAATTTTACAATTTAAAAAAATATATAGACATTTATATACTGTTTTTTAAAATTTTGTTAAAATCAGAAAATGGTACTTCTGACAAGAATTAAGTAAGGTGATAAGATCAAAATTATGATATTTAAAAATTGTTGTTTTCTTCCTTATAAATAATGGTAATAATGGCAGGGACAAAAAAAACAAAAAAATATAGCCAGCACCGTCTAGCTACAAGAAAATTTAACCAGTCATTTTTTAAACAGCTGAATTTTAAAAATGCACTTTTGTTACACTTAATAATCTAAGCAATATATTAAACCTGTTAAAATATCATCACACATTATTTTATACTAAATAATGTTGGCTAAAATGCATATTTAAAGTATGAAAAAAATTGTTGAATTGAATTTTTACTAATTTATTCTTAAACGTAAAATAGAACATTTTTTTTCTCGCTTACACTGCGGTAACTTTGTAAAACTATAAGTAAAATTTTAACTAACCTATACTTCAAGTCCAAAATTTCTGTCAATGACGCATCGCTCGCTTTTAGAGTGCCCCGGATTGTGTGGGGTCGGGGGAATCAATTCCAGTGGCGTATGCATTTTGCAAAATAAATGATAAAATTTCGTCAAAACATGAAAATATTTTTTACAAGCAAAAGTTATTTTCTCTTATTTTCATCAACCCTTTAAATTAGTAACAAGCCTATATTATTTTGGTATTATTCGGATTAATGAAAAATGTATTTTTTCTGCTTAATTTTGCACACCTCCTACTTTGAGGTTATAGAACACAAATTTGAGTTTTTTTGGCGATTTTTCAACGTTTTTCCAAAAAAAAATACATTTTTTACTTTAATTTTACATTCTCTGAAGTTATTTTGCTACATGAAAAAAATAATAAAATTTTAGTCTTAACATAAATTAAAAAATATGTAAAAGCAGAACGATAGACAATCCAAGTTACACCGACTTGCCAATTCACCACCGATCTTGCAATTTTAATATTAAATACGATATTCACACGCATTGCTTCGTCAAAAATATCCACTATATAAGGAACACGAAAGCTCTGGGATCATCAGCTTGTAGAATCCAATAACTATTTCGGGTCTTTCGTGTTCCATATTTAGGATTTCCATATCGAGAATATTTTTGATCAAACATTGCGGGTCGAGCGAAGCAAGGTTCGCATACCTTATAAAAATGTCATAAAGAAAACTATTACAACCTAGTAACAGGTCAACATTTTTAGAATTTTGAGTTGAATTCGGACGTAAACTTTTTACCAACTTTTTATTGAAAATTAAGGTTTTTTCCTTACTTTTAAGTGTTTTTCTTTTAATATTAACATAGTATGAGTTTTTTTAAAAATGTTTTCGTGCAAATGACAGAATTTAAGGGAATATTCAAAATGGAATTAAACAATTTAATTATTATTATTTTTTAAATACTATAAGAGGCAGCCAAAAAAACAGCTTCTGATACATGTCTAACAATCGAAAAGTAAAAAGTGTGCAAAAAATAGCGAAAAAATCGCATTTTTCAGTATCCGAATTGTCCGAATAATTACTAATATTGATTTTTTTGCCTTTTAAAACTCTGAATATCGTACGCGAAAAAACTTTTGTTAAAGTTGCACATAAGTATCTCTGCAGCATCCAAAGTGGTTAGTTCTGGATTTCGTTCCCGAATCCCATGGTAAACATGTTTAACCATTCTTCGTTCTTTTAACGTTAACTGAGTTTTTTTTTGTAGGCGGATAACTAGTTAAAGGTTGGTTAATATCCATAGTTTAAAGAATTAAAAGCACTTAACAACACTAAATCTTTATATACAATTATATAAACTATTTTAACATTGGCACAAAACAATATCTATATACTACAATTATTAGAAATGTATAATATTTAGAAAATACCCTGTATAGCAATTAAAATTTAAACTTACAAAATCTGTCCATAATCAATAATAACTAAATAAAATCATCGAACAGCACAAAAACCCTGTCGATACGCTTATTTTCAAGTCTCTTCAAGTTGTAAACTAAGGAATGTGTGTTGCCACTTTTATTGTCTTCCCGATAACAATGATTTCAGTACATATTGGCGTGCTATTTTAAGTGCGATCGCTGGCTGGTGATTTATTCTTGCGAATTATGACAACGTGGCGATGAAACTTTTGGCCGGTTCACTGTTATGTGAGCGGAAAAGTATATCATAGGCTTAAAAATCATTTACTAGTGTTAGATTTTTATTCAGCCGCTTCGTCGGTTGGGTAGCCGGTATTAAATGAATCACTGACAGGAATTTTGGACTTTTAGTATAATAATAAATATATATTTAAAACATAACCTTATTTTCCATGTATATCTCTACAATGCATAGAAAAAGCAAAGATTTATTTTTATGAAATTTAAATCCCAATATCCCAATTTTAATAAATAAAAAAATATTAATTTGGTGTTTATTTTGATACTTTAAACATAATTATTTTAGTTTTTTTTTGTATTTTATTAAGACGCCAAACTGGATTTTAAAAGCCACTGTGAACCTTCTAAAATTAACATTCAATCCTCGAATAAATCAATAAAAAAAATTACGTCTTGGTATCATAACATTGATTTTTTAAATTTTTTCTACAGATTTTTAATTTACTTATCCTAAAAAAGAACAAATATACAGGGTTCCCCATAATAGACTACCCATTTTAATTGCTTAGTCAAATTGTTAAAACTTAATAAGACTAACATTTTATTCCACTTAATTTCAATTCGCTTTTTGGGATTTACTATAACAAACGACTTATCCGAACTTAAAAACTTACGTCTTTTAAGTAAGTACCATTAACTTTAATGCACTTTTTAAGATTTAACAAGAAATGATTTATGACACGATGAAGGAAAACCTGATCTATTCACCGGAGCTTTTCAGTAATTCGGACTTTAAGATCTTGGATGTTTTCTGGACAAGTTGGAAAAACTTTTGACTTTGAATAGCCCCACAGAAAAAAGTCTGGTGCAGTTAAGTCCGGGAACCTTAAAAGCCAATTTAAATCCCCAAATAGTGAAATGAGGCGGCCATTAAACACTTCTCGCAAAACTCTTTTAGAGTTTTTAGCGGTATGTACGCTCGCTTCATCTTTTATTAAGTTACTCTGTATGTTTTTACGCAAAAAAAAACTGGTTGAACTGAATAATCCATGAGAATTAATACTAAACATTAAATTATGTGTTCAAACCTAATAATGCTTTATTAGAAAAATGACCTTTTACAAAAATCATTTTTTCTCGTTTTGTGACAGATCCCTACTCGATTAAGAATATGTTGATTTAAATTCCAAGGGCCATAGAAGATACTAATATAAAAAAAACGTACTGACTTATCTTATATAGAATTTATTTCAATACAAAAATAGGTAGTCTATTATGGGGAACCCTGTATAATTACTGAATTCGATCCGTCTAATAAAAACAGATGCTGTAAAAAATATAACTTGTTTAATGGTCTACTGCCGAACCGTTTTTGATAAGGGACATGGCACACTTCTTATGGATTTGAGTCACCGACAGATTTTTTTGAAATTTTAGTATTTTATTTTGGAAGTCCAAATAAGCATTTTCTTTATTGCGCCAACCTTGTAGTTATAGAGGGTATTACCATAAGATAAAGCCAAAAACTCTTAAAATATTTATTTTATATACTACAAAATACTGTCTGTTACCTTAAACTGATAAAATTAGGCATTTTTTATATAAAAAGAATATATATTCCATACAAAGTACTTTTTATCGTGTACAGGGTAATATTCTACAGGGTGCACGATTTATAAATGAACAAACAAAGATACCGTCTAGTCGGCCTAAATATAATATATCATGTCAGTTATTATTATAACCTATAGGAATTTCGTAACTTGGTAATTACTCATTTATACATACAGCGTGTCCCTCCCAAATGTTTTATTTATATTTTTTTCCAGTCATACTGAAACCGCTGTGGTAAAAATATTTTTTTAATCTATCTACACCATAAACATACTGGGTGATGTAAACAGAAGTTTCGAAAACTGACTTAGTATTACGTAAAATGTTGCAATTTAATACAAACATGAATAATAATTAATCCATAATATCTTACAGTAAAAATACAGATAACCGGTTTTAAGGTAACCCTTAATTATTTCAAAATAAAAATAAACACTATAGTAAACTTCAAAACAGTAACAAGTTAGATACTGTTTTTAGAGGGACATATTTTTATTAGTAAGTCATAACAACATTGATGTATTAATTAGTATTACTCATTTAAATCATACTAAGGCCATTGTTTGGCCTTATTAAAAACTTAATACTAAAATGTTTTTAAAAGTAAACTATACTATTTATAAGAAACAGAGATGAAAAGATCATACTAGTCAAGAACTTGTAGCTCTTCAACTGCTTTATGTGCAGCATCCAAAACATTTGTAAGTAAAACAGTTGTTGGATATTTAACAACCTGTTGATACCTATAGCTTATCCCAGGTACCATATTACACTGGCAATATGGGCACATACGCCAAGTGTTCTGGCACCCACTTTGCATGTGCAATAGGTACCCGAAATAGGATCACCATTTTCTTGAAATGGAGAAAGCAAATATGAAAGAAAATACGATGCTTAATAGCTTGCGTAAACATTGAAAATATATTTGCTTTTATTAAGTCAGGTGTAAATTGTTGAACTTGCATTTATAAGTGCACACGCATTATATAAATATTCATCTTAATAAAAACATTGCTTTATGGAAAACAAATCTCTAAAAAATTTAAAAAGTAATTTTAGGTGTTCATTTCCGGTCTCCACTATCCATCTTGTTTTTGTAATTTTTTGGGTCATATTTGCCTGCTCAGTTGAAAACTGCCTTTGATTTCGTGCAAGGGTAGGTGGCATCTCCACGTTTAAGTTTAGATCTTCTAAAAACTCAACAGCGTCTCTATAACCTCTGTCCAAAACAAATACATCGCCATCGTGTATATTGACGAATATTTTGCGGTCCTGTTGCATCTCATTACGAATAATAGCTGTATCATTATTTCTTATATCCGAAAAATATGGACCTTGCACATCCACGATGTATCCATCTGGTGCTACAATTAGACCTACTTTAAATAAAGTATACCTCTTGTGCATTGAAAATGACTGCCTTTGTATTCTAAAATTGGAGCTCTTTGGCACTTTTAGATATGTGCAGTTGGGGTATTAAATTACACAATGCTGCTCGGGTTGGGGATTATATAAGCGATTTTTAAAATTGCCAACATGTCTTTGGATGAATCTTTCCCTATTTTGCTACTTCTACGCAAGCAAACCCTTATTTTGCTTTATTGTGCAATATTCTACTAACTAACTTCCGTGTGACTAAAAAAAAGATAAATAAAACCGCCATATAATTTTGGTTCACCCGGTATCTAAAAATGACTTTTTTGGAGGGACACGCTGTATGTATAAATGAGTTACTGCCAAGCTACGAAATTCCCATAGGTTATAATAATAACTGACAAAATATATTATATTTAGGCCTACGGGACTGCATATTTGTTGGTTCATGACAGGTAAAAACCCTGTACACGATAAAAAAAAGTACTTTGTATGGAATATATATTCTTTTTAAATAAAAAATGCCTAATTTTATCAGTCTAGGTTAACAGACAGTCATTTGTAATAAATAAAATAAATATTTTTAGGAATTTTTGGTTTTATTTTATGGTATCACCCTGTATAGCTACAAGGATGGCGCAATGAAAGAAAATGCTTATTTGGACTTCCAAAATAAAATACTAAAATTTCAAAAAAATCTGTCAGTGACTCAAATCCATAAGAAGTGTGCAATGTCCTTTGTAATTATTAAAGAGGATGTTATTTTATAAATTCATTTAAATTAATTAAAAGCGGAAGTGTCGTGAAAATACAAATTCCAGTTGATAATGATTAACAAGATACTTTCTTGATTGATAAGTTTGTAGTCTAGCGACCATAGAAACAAAGTTCTATGTGCCACAAATCTTCTCAAGTTATAGACAGCCATTAACGTTTAAACTTGTCCAATATGCGACGGGTATAAGATAAAGGGATAACCAAAGGAAATTTTGCGTCTGGATAGTACATTCACAGAGTTACTAATTAAGTTTACGAGCTAGTTAGTAGTATAATTTGGATACATAAATAATACAACTTAAACTCGTAAATAATGATACAGTATTCCAATCTTAATAAAAAAGTTATTTTGTTTTTTCTAGAATAAAGATATTTATTTAATATTTTTAAAAAATATCAATTTTAATATATCATGAATAGGTATTGGTTCCCGCTTTATATCTTGAAATAAAACATACTTCCCCGAACCCTATAAGCATTAAATAATGGAGAATCAATGGCCCAATATACTTCTTCATTTAATTATTCAACTGCCCATTGACACAATATATGTTGGTGCCAACATCGGCCCTTATTGCGTTTGGCATACGGCCCATCGACACTTATCAGTCATTTGCCAATACTTTACATATTGGCGCTATGATATATTTATGGAGGCCCACTGTTGAAAACCATTAGGTGTTAACGATATAGTAACTAATTTTTACCGATGTTTCATTTAGGGCCACTGTTGGAAAATCATTGGGATATTAGCTAAATAGTAACTAATATTTACCGTGTTTTATTTAGGCTCACTGTTGGAACACCACTGGAAAACCAAATGAAATAAAAATAGAAAATGATTTTATTTAAAACAAAATATGAATACATAAAAAACTATTATATATTGCCTTGAGCACAACAAGACAAACGAGGCACTTAAAACAAAGTGGTTTGCAGATGAAATTAAAATGTCATAAAATAGTCTAACTACTAAAATACGACACAAAGCTGGAATTAACATAACAGCCAATAATAATACAAAATTTAATAATAACAAAGATTCTTAAAACTATAAAATATCACCATAATATACTTTTCATTTGCCAAAACACCAAAAAAAAAAACACAAAAACTGATGAAAAACGGTACAAACTTTCCGATCACGTCATCCCTAATCATTCACAAAAATCATCAAGCTTCTGAAAAAGTTAGGTTATGGTGGCACGCTTCACTTTTAGTTGTCGGTGGTTAGGCAAAGGGCCAAAAAACACGATCTAACGTATGCTGAGTAACCAATAAATGCAGTGGGCCAATGCTTAATTAATAACGTTGGATTTGTAACTCAGTTAAATTAATAGGCCACTGTGGATATATCATTATGTCTTTTTTCTGTCGAACCATTAACTGAGGATTAATATCGGGCCAACGAATGGTGATTGACACAGTCAATTAAAAGACGCTGACATTAGTGAGCCATTACAGTACCTTTAGAAAATCGACAAACGCTGTTTATAGGGAAACTTCGTGAGTCGATTCATTTTACCGTAACCAACAACTTTTTTTATCACTTCAACGATGTTTAGATAATTTAAAGAATAACGTTTTCTTTTTTTTTACTTATAAGATTTTACAATGCAAACATCGGGAAATATATTGACTTACAAAAATATTGGGTCATTTAGCGAGACCTACACCCTTAACATGTTAAATTCATAATGTTATGTAATTTATTAATACCCGACTGACGATTTTTGCGCAGTATCTAGATAAATAATAGTAAAATGTTGTGGCTATACTGGCCAACAAAAATCAAGGGTTTTTTGGCCTGACCTACGCCTTAAACATATTTGACTCACGCCACATCAACAGCGGCCATGGAAGCCCTCCTAGGACTGCTTCCTCTGCATATCTACTTGGGAAGAGAGGCAAGGTGGGCAACATACAGACTCTATCAAGTGGTCAGTAACAAACCGCAGGCGTGTCATATGGATAGCACCAGTCTCCTCAGGAATGTCCTGACCTGTGACAGACTGGGAATGCACCCAGACATAATGCCTACAGCAACCAATTACAACCGGCCCCACAGTGTAGTCTACCCACAAAGGGAGGACTGAAGTCGAAAAACGACCGACCTGCTTCTTTCTGACATCTGTTGGTACACCGATGGCTCCAAAACCAAGGACGGTGTTGGAGCTGGAATATATGGACAGAGGCCGAGGGCAGAGTTTTCCTTTAGCCTGGGCACTCTTGCAACCATATTTCAAGCGGAGGTATTTGCTATTGAGATGGGTGCTAGATCGCTGGTTGATCGGCACTGCACACGTAAGACAATTAAAATATTCTCCGATAGTCAAGCAGCTCTTAAGGCCCTTGAATCCAAACGGTGCAATTCGAAAACCGCCTGGAATTGCAAGGATGCGCTGACCAAACTGGGTCAAAACAATAAGGTTACACTACTGTGAATACCTAGACACACCGGCCTAGAGGCTAATGAATCCGCAGACCTCTTTGCCAAAAGAGGGGCGGAGACAAAATTCACAGGGCCGGAACCGGTCATCGGTATATCTTATGGAACGGCCAAGCAGTTCATATCAGCTTGGACACAAAGAAAAAATCTTCGGTACTGGCATGGACTTCCTGGTCTCAGACAGTCGAAGGTCTTCATAAGCCCACCGAACCAACAATGTACTGTCAAACTACTGGAGCAATCAAGGGTACACCTTAAAACTTTAGTGGGACTGTACACCGGACACTGCAGATTAAAATACCACATGCACAAGATCAGCCTAGCGGAATACGCCGAATGCCGCATGTGCATGGAGAGGGATGAATCGGCAGAACACATACTGTGTTCGTGTCCAGCAATGGCACGACTAAGATTCGCAATCCTCGGCAATGACACCTTGTTGCCGGGGAGGTTAAAGATCTCTCTCCCAACAGGATCATCAGATTTATTAGGAGTCTGGACCTGGTGGGAGAAATATGAAAAGGTGTGAGCCACAATAGACCGATCGGTCGCGGTGGAAGGGTGTGATACCCACTCACTTTAAACCTACGTACCTACCTACCTACCTACCTACGCCACATCAAAAACACCCCAATTTTCAGACTTTTTAAAGATATAAAAGTTGTAAGTTACAACACTTACAGTCTTAGAGAAGAATTTTTTATGTTAAAATTTAAGAAAGTGACCGATGCCTCGAACAGATATTTTACTCTTGCAATAATATGACAAAAAGCTTGTTAAGATGTATTTAAAAAGGTATAAATCTTTAGAAAATTAATTTATTCTTGAATTTTATAAATAAAAAGTTATTATTTTTATTTAAATTAAATAAAATTAAAAAAAATTGAACATAAAAGCATTGGTAGCACTTGACAGGATTGGATTTTATAACCTGTACCACTGCAACCTGTATATATTTATTGTAGATCCTTCAAATGCTTAGAGCTTGCTGTCCAAGCCTCTATCTTAATCAGACTCTACAGATTAGCTCCTTAGTAAATCTTGCTGCTTTGAGTTTTTCCTCATCGAGCCTTCCGAACCGCAGACGACATAGGGCTTCGCAGTGACTCCATAGGTGTTCTGCAGTATTTTTTTGCTTCCTGGCAGAATCTACACATACACATGTTTTTTTCTGCCACGCCCACTGGCTCCACGTGCTTTTTAAGTTTACAGTGACCTACTATGATTCTTACTACCTCCCGATTGTGATTTAGGAGGTCCCGTGTAAATTCAGGTGAGTATTCCTTAACGATTTTTTTTTGGCCTGCTGCTGCCCTGGGCTTCTTATGAATCAGTCCTGAGACTCCTTTATGATTCGTGATCTAATAGATGATCTAACTTGGCATGACGGAATCCGACGATTGCTCTACTAGAAGAGTCTCTCTCCTTCGCCAGTTTGTCAGCTTCTTCATTGCCTAGGTGACCCTTATGTCATTGTACCCAGGAAATAGTAGGTTTATTGGACACATAATGGCGGCCTGGCTGTCCGAGTAAGTTACTACGTTTTTACTCTTATATCTCCGTTTGCTGCTTTCCGCAGCACATTCTTCTATGGCTATAATCTCCGCGTAGAATACTGTGGGGTGAGTTCCAGTTCTTTCTACCTGGTATAATTGTTTAAAAACGTTTGTCTACCAGTTGTCTGAAGGCATCTCACAAAGTGATTTAACTTCTTGGTCCTTCTTAAGCCTCCATCGTATGGCCCTTTCTTGTCTTATAATAGGACTTTGGCCTTGTTTGAGACGGTGTTGTACCTCTTTTACTTTAGCCTGTATGAATCAAGGAAGTTTAAAGGTGTATGGAAGTCCAATGCTATGTCCAGCCCAGTATGAAAATAACTGTCAGAGTTGGCCCCGCCGTTCCTGCGCAATAACAAAATTCCACGAAATAATTTAATGTGTTGCCTACTTACACACTGATAAATCAGTGTGAAGTTAGCCAACACATTATAATTTTATGAGAGCCGGAGTACCGTTTTTTGGATTGATCAAAACCTTCTTATTTTAGTGATTAGTGTTTATTAAATTGTGACTATAATTTTGTGTTTATTGTTTGTTACTTATAATATCGTAACAAAATGACTAGAGGTTGTATGGTTTTGTCTTGCAAATCCAAGTGTAACATACCCGCCTTTTTAACTTTAGGTAATTATTTTTATATTTAAATTAGGTGCTTCTTATAAGACGTAACGTTAGGTAACCGAATAAATAATAGTATATCAAGTATGAATAATAAAAAATGAAAATTTCATAGGTAATATTAGTGAGAAAATTAAGGCAATCTTAACTCTCTTTTAGATGATTTCCACAATGTTTGTGTATTTCTGTGAATTATTAAAAAGAAATAAAGTTTACATTTAGGTACTTTTATTTCATTTAATAATATAGTACACTCTTTTAAAGGATCAAAATTATTGATTACTGGGCAGACCAGGTAAATTTTAATACATACAGGTCCCTCTAATTGAATGAAAGGAAGTACAATTTTGGTACGGTTTTTTAGGGCGCTGATTACAAAACTAAAAAGAAAATTCGGCAATGTTTCGTTTCCGAGATATTCATCATCAAAATTGAAAATCAAGCTAACCTTATTTACACTATTCCTCCTTCTTTGCACAAATTCTTGATTTTTCACTAAATTGGCACACAATATTTCACAAACACCTTTTAAAAACTTTTTTATGTTTATTTTACACCTTTTTACACTTTTATTTTTAAGCAAATATGGCTGCTGCCTTTGAACTTAAAAGTTCGCAATTTAATGGACAAAAGATGTAAAATAAATAAAAATACAAAGTTTTAAAAGGTGTTTATAAAATATCGTGTGCCACTTTAGTTTAAAAATCAAGAATTGTGTACAAAAAGAAGGGAGAATATAGTGAAAATGAGGTTAGTTTAATTTTCAACTTTGATGATGAAGATCTTGGTAACGAAACGTTGCCGAAAAGATATTTTTTCAGATTTGTAATCAGCGCCCCAAAAAAACCCTGTATACCAAATTTGATCAAAATCGGAGAGGAGGCAACTTTCGAGACAATACCATTTGTTTAAAAATAAATTCGATTTTTGGTTTCTTAATCTTGCATTATCAATTTTTTAAGCTCGACATACTGTACACACATAATATTTAACGGATACTGTTACAATGGATACTCAGGTACCAAAGGTTACTAAACATTTTTAACCAGTGTTATTCAGTCTCATAAATGTTTGTTATTAGTGAAAAGTATATGCCTAAAAACCAGTTATAAAAATTTTCACTTTTTAATGTACAACCAGAATCTTAGGATTATATTAATTTCATTTACACTATCTTGCCCTCTTTTTATCATAAAATTGGTGATAAGTACATAATACTATCATACAATGTTTGAAATTTATTTTAAAAAATCGTGTTTTTATTTATTTACAAAGATTTTTGGTAAAAATACAAAACTTCCAAAAATATCGACCATTTAAATAGAAGGCAGTAAAGTGGCGCCATTTATTCTTTCCATATTATATCAGATGATATAAAATCTAATATTACACAATAATTTTAAATATTTTATAATAGTATCCCTATAAACATTGAATAATGGAAAGTCAATGGCCCAATATACTTTTTCATTTAATTATTCAACTGCCCATTGACACAATATGTGTTGGTGCCAACATCGGCCCTTATTGCGTTTGGCACACCGGCCCATAGACACTTATCAGTAAGTTTCCCAATACCGCTACATATTGGCCCTATGATATATTTATGGAGGCCCACTGTTAAAAAACCATTGGGGTGTTAACGATATAGTAACTAATATTTACCGATGTTTCATTTAGGGCCACTGTTGGAAAATTATTGGGATATTAGCTAAATAGTAACTAATATTTACCGTGATTCATTTAGGCTTACTGTTGGAACACCACTGGAAAACCAAATGAAATAAATGTGTACAAATTTTGATTTTTATTAAAAAAAAATATGTATATATAAAAAACTATAATATATATTGCCTTGAGCACAACAAGACAAACGAGGCACTTAAAACAATGTGGTTTGCAGATGAATTTAAAATGTCATAAAATAGTCTAACTACAAAAATACGAAACAAAGTCAGAATTAACATAACAGCCAATAATAATACGAAATATAATACTAACAAAGATTCTGTAACTATAAAATATCACCATAATATACTTTTCATTTGCCAAAACACCAAAAAAACATAAAAACTGCCGAAAAACGGTACAAACTTGCCGATCACGTCATTCCTAATCACTCACAAAAATTACCAAGCTTCTGAAAAAGTTAGGTTATGATGGCACGCTTCACTTTTGGTTGTCGGTGGTTAGGCAAAGGGCAAACAAACACGATCTAACGTACGCTAAGTAACGAATAAATGCAGTGGGCCAATGCTTAATTAATAACGTTGGATTTGTAACTCAGTTAAATTAATAGGCCACTGTGGATATATCATTATGTCTTTTTTCTGTCAAACCATTAACTGAGGATTAATATTGGGCCAACGAATGGTTATAGGCACAGTCAATTAAAAGACGCTGACATTAGTGGGCCATCACACTACCTTTAGAAAATCGACAAACGCTGTTTATAGGGATCCTTTAATAACCAACAATTTTGTGCAAAAAATAAAAAAAAAACAGTTAATGTTGGAATTTGACATTTGATGATGTCAATTTTATAGATAGTAACAAAGAATTATGGAAATCCGGCCCTGACCTACTATTCATTGCGCAAATTCCGCGGGCCAACCCCCTATTCCCGCTGCCCTGCCGCTGGACAATTTTGTTCTACAGTATTGGGCTTCCATACACCTTTAAACTTCCTTGGTATGAATACGTGTAGTGGCGGTAGATTTAGCAGCACTTCTTAGTGTATACTTTGTAATTGCCTATTTGCTGTCTTTTGTAGAGTCTTTGCGCTTCAGGTAATGGAACCATATATTAACATGGGTCATTAACACAGTTTTCGACATCTACTAAGTGTAAATTTTTCCTTTGAATGACTTTGCTCAGAATTTGTTGGTCAAAACTGACTCCTTAATATTTAACCTTTTTTGGAAAAGGGATTACCACTTCGTTGAGCCTGGGTGGTCTTAATTCTTTATACGCTCTTCTGTTAGTGAAAGGGGCAGGTTTTATAAGAGGTTGACTAAAAGTCCTTTCTGTTGTAGGATTTATCCACGATGTCTAAGGCATTTTGCATTCTGCCTGAGATGGACCCCAAGTTACCTCCATTGACAATGACCCAGGCAGTGGCACCTTTCACCAGACATTTTATTTAGAAGTTTATTTATCAAGACTGCCTAATATAAAAGCGATAGAATGCCTCCTTGTGGGCAGCTCCTTTCCCACTATTGCCTCCATTGTTACTATGCCCAAGGTAGATTTTATGACCCTCCTACATTGTCAAACGTGCTTTCTATGTCCAGAAACGTTGCCAACGCTATCTGCCTGTTATCATAATATATCATATAGCCAGAAGTCTGTTTAGATCATCCCATGCCTGATTCACACATTTTTCTGGTTGATTTGCGTATTGGCGGTTGTTGAGATAATTACAGTTTAGTACGTTTTCTTTGATGTACCTATTCACTGTTTTCTTGAGCGTTTTAAGCAGAAACGAGTAAAGAGTAATCGGTATAGATGACTTGGGTGTTCGATCCGAGGGTTTGCCTATCTTTGGCAGGTAGATCACCCTTGCCTTCTGCCATACTTTATATGTAGACCAGGCTACATACACATGCCCTATAGATTGAGCATAAGTCCTGCGGATCTCTTTGTTGTACTGCGTTAATTTCGCATTGTCCGTATTCCAGTTATGGTTTATTTTGACTTTATTAAATAGCCTTTTTATGATTTAATTAGAATTTCTTGAGATTGGACAAGAACTAATTCTTTCCAGTTTACTTGTGTTAAACTTTTAAATAAATTAAAACAAGCACTTCCAGTTACAATATAAAAAACATTGAAAGCCCTTTTACCTTGACCCTTCTGACAAGGCACCTTTCTAATCGCAAAATTTATTAGCCCTATACTCCGACGAAGTTTCAGTGGTAGTGAGCTTAGTAAAATGGCTTAGAAGCACCTTCAATTATAATAAATTGCTTTTAACGAAGGCTGCACTAAAATTAATTATAAATTATTATTGTTATTTTTTTAAATATTTTATTTATTTATTTATTTCATAAAGTACCCGGTCCGGCCTCTTCTTTTTAGGACGCAGTCTTTTTTAAATTTTCAAAACCGATGTTCCAATACATAGATTATTGCATGAGAACTTTGGGTGTACATTTTTTGGAAAGCGTGAGAATAAAAACTTTTTATTGTATATTGAAGCAGAAAAGACATTTTATCTAAAAAAAAGAACATAAAGTAAAAACTGATTATTGCCATCAATTTTTTATTTTCACAAAACTTTACTCATCTAATTTGATTTTCAGGAAATCTTTCTTTAGTATTTTGTACTTTAAAAAATTTATAGCCCTGCTTTTTTTAAACATGCCTTACGGTACTTTTTTTACGCCAACATCTTCAGCTACTTTGGTACTAGAGCAAGATTCGATTGCTTCGACAAAGGCACAATTATTTACATCAGCCTCAAGTCGTGCTTGAGTAAGAGGAAGATCTTTCGGATTTTGCCCTTTATCGGAGTAACATTTTTTTACAATTATTTATACAACCCAACCTATTAAACTTTTTCAAAAAATTATAACAAATATTATTTTAATCTGCTAAAAATAGACATGAAAATCGCTTCCCATGCCACCTGCCACCACATCGACATCCTATGAGGGTTGCTGCGTTGCCAAGATGTTTTAAAAATCTAAAGGTTTCGTTTTTTTTTCAAAAATTTATTAATTACGAAATTTAAAAGTTTGACAAAAAACTAGGGGTTTATTTAAAATTTTGGTCTCTTCATAAATTATGGGGAAAATGGTAAACAACGAGGGAAAGTATTAAAAAAAAATAAATATTACACAATAACAAAACCAAAAGTTTTTTTAAAAAAATTGGTACTTCTCAATACCTTTCCCTCATTTGTCGGTATAATTAGAATATATTTCCAAAATTTTGTTTAATTTCCTTCGTTAGTTTTGGTGCCATTCTTTAAAACAAAAGCTTTCACTATGTTAGCTTATCCAGATCTTCTTGCAGATTGCTGCTTCTTACCCCTGTTTTAAAGAAAGATAATTACCTTGCGTGAGGCTATATCGAACCTTCTTTGCTAATCTTTGAATTCGAATACGACGCAACGAAAAGAGTTTAGCATAACCTCTAAGGCATTTGGATTTTTTCATCTTGGGACAGCCCACGAAAACTGAAGCCTAAGTACTAACGTACCGTGGATGTCTTACGTGTGGCAAGAGGTAGTTTATTAACACGGGACTTAAATATTTGGAGATTTGGAGGAAAGGGGAAACCTTTACAGGCAATAGGTTTCACAGTCTGGACACTCTAGGGATGAAGAAATAAACAAAGTGGGAAGTTCGGTGAGTTAAACTGTACAGAGATGCATAAAAAAGCAATACGTTTTGCTCTGTTTAGAGCTGCCAGGAAAGGAACTATACTGGCCAACTCCTCGGAGCAGAAGCCGTCGAAATACCTATAACAGAGCGATGGATCCCATACAGCCCGTCGTTAAGCAAGAAAAAGAAGCTTTCCCTTAAGCATGGGACCATTAATAAGACGAACAGCTCTTCTTTGAATAAAATCAGGAATGCTAAGAGTTGTGGGAGACGCCGATCCCCAGACATGAGAACAATATTTAAGGAGAGTCTGATTGGGAAGAGTATACAGATTAAAAGGGGGAGAAATACTTTCTCTCCCGAAAGAAAAATTTAAACTATTTTAAAGCTGATGAGGCTATGGATGTAATGTGTCTATGCCACTTAAGGTTACTTTTAAAAGTAACGTCAACAGGGTTGAATGACTCTTTGTTCTGCAGAACTTTAACGCTCATATGTAAAGGATGAGCATGAGCAGACTTTTTTCGCAGCAGTGAACATGATTGTATTAGAGACATTAAACTTAAAAGGAAAATTATATCCAGAATAAAGATATTTATATATTATTTTTGAAAATAATGCTTTTTTATATATTATTATGAAGAGCTAGTATGCTCTTGCAATAATAGTAACAAAAAATATGAAAAGATAAAAAATAATAATAATTTCACTCTTTATAAAATTGATTTGTTTTAAAGTACTCTAATAAAATAATTATTTTTATGAAATTATATAAACAAAATATTTTGTTTTGACTAATATAATAAAATAATTTATGAGCTACACTCGTCCGATGATAACCAATAAGTTTGAAATAGCATATAATATATCGTATAATGGGTTGCCAATGTTTTCAAGTAAGTTTATTTTTTATTTTTATATAATTTCATAAAAATAATTATTTTATTATAGTACTTAAAAAAATCAATTTTATAAAGAATGAAATTATTATTTGTTTTATCTTTTCATGTTTTTTGTTACTAGTATTGCAAGAGCAGACTAGCTCTTCATACTAATATATAAAAAATATATAATTTTCAAAATAATATACAGTGTGTCAGAGTTGAGAATTTATATAAAATCAAAAATTTTGGGGTGAAATTTGACCGTTTGGCATCCAGCCCTGCTTCGATTAAAAAATAAAATTTAGCATTTATTTTTTAAATAAGCATGCCTTGATCTGAATTTTTTAAATTTTATGTAGTAAAGTAGTATTCTAGGCAAGATTTAAAAAAGTTTATAAGAAAAGTGTTTAGAATGCAAAATTATGCCAATCCGTTTCATAACCATAGGCCTACTTTGATTTTTACGTTTTGTTTACCAATTAATTTTTTATTCATATTTAATAGGTAAAATAATAATTTAAACGTAAAAATCAAAGTAGGCCCTATGGTTATGAAATTCGGTATTCGGCAATTTGCATTCTAAACAACTTTTTCTTATAAACTTTTTTAAATCTTGCCTAGAAATACTACTTACCTACTCATAAAATTTAAAAATGCTCGTATCAAGGCATGCTTGATTTTAAAAAAATAAAAGTATGCTAATTTTATTTTTTAATCAAGCAGGGCTGGATGCCAAACGGTCAAATTTCAACCCCAAAATTTTTTGTCATTTTTACGTATAAATTCGCTCATCCTGGGACACACTGTATAAATATCGTTATTCTGAAGAAAAGCCAAATAATTTTTTTTAATTTATATTTTCAGAAAACAAAATAAACTATAAAATAGACATTATACTTGCCCAGATTTTTAAAGCCCTAAATGAATCAAAAACAGCTTTGGAGCACCCCAGCATTAATTTGGTGAAAGCTGGAAGAGTGACCATCTGGAATTGTTATTATTATGGCATCCGTAATATTTAACCTGGGCAGCCTTTGAATGACATTCATTTTTTTATTAAAGCCTTTGTATTTCTCTTTACTAGGCAACCAAACTAAATGTATTGATTAGTCCTAACCCCATTAATGATTACACAGATCAACATTTGATCTACGCGGGAACACCGGAAGCAGTTAGGTGATAGTGGGGTTTTGGGGTCGCTGATTACTATAAGAGGGTCGGTTAACCACACTCTCCTAGAGGTCATTCAAGATCATTTTAAAGTTATTATGAAGTGTTTTTGGTATAAAAATGGTAAGGACGACTCAAAAAATCTAAAAGAAATCGTACGTATGTTTTCGAGGTTGGCGAATCAGATTTTGAGGTCAGTTAACCTTCATGAAGTTAGGTTCAAGGTTATTTAATTGAATTGAATTAAAGTGAAGCATAGGAAAAATTCATGCGTATGGATGAATCCAAAGTGTAAATAAACGCCGGATACGGATTTAGTGGCCTCAAAAACAAATGCCTGAATTTTTTCAATTGTTTTTTATGGTTTTTTTCTTTACTTGACCTTTTAATGACCTTAAACCTGATTGGATGAAGGTTAAAGGTCCCCCTCTTATCGAAATCAGCAACCTTCTTTAAGATTTAGACAGTATCAGACTAAGCAATGTTGCCCAAGTAAAAATCTAAGTGCCGGCGCCGCTTTAATTTCAAGTGTGCATTGCGCGTATGTATATGTAAAAGTAATGTAGGCAGGTGCAAGCAGACTGTGTTAGAAAAGTGTCGAGTATTCACAAATATCCGAAACTGACACTATCTCCGACTTTGTTACACTTCGGTTCGTTGTTCGGTCATACACCTTGAAAAATAAAGCAGCTGTCTTTAACCCCACTGTATGGGCCGGTTCCTTTTCCGGTATCTTAAAGTGTGCGTTCTTGTTTTTAAAAACACGCGTTTAACAATTTTTGTTTAAAAAACTGCAAGGAATTGAGTTCTAAAATTAATTAAAACTGGCTTTTTTAGGTCTAAACCCATTCTTAGCAGTTTTTTTGTGGGTTATTAAAAAGTGTTTTTTTAAAAAGAATTGTGGTTAGTGTAGTGCAAAGCCGCAAACATGGAACTTTAATAATTTAAATATAAAAAGGTATTTATAAAATAATATTGGTGGTGCAAAAGATAAAATTTAGTTTTCTAATTTAAAAACTTAAAAGTGTCATGACAGCAAAATACCAGGATTTCATAATAAAAGAAAAGAAGTTTTTAAGTTGTATTCATATAACGAACATAGTAGCAAAAACGTCTATAATTTAGAAGACCCAGTGTCCAGTGAATATATGTTTATATATATATATATATATATATATATATATATATATATATATATATATATATATATATATATATATATATATATATATATATATATATATATATATATATATATATATATATATATATATATATATATATATATATATATATATATATATATATATATATATATTTAATATATTTAAACTTTTATAACAACAGAGACCCGTAAAAAACTGTTAATTAACAATTAAATAACTTTTTGAAAAATGGTAATACAACTTTATATTCTTTGAAGTGTCTAGATGACATCAAAACTTTTTTAATTATTTAATTCAATAAAAAAAATTAAAAACTACGCCCACTACAGCGGCGGCGCGCGCATGCCGAAACTGCTGCGCGAAAGCCGATTTTCAACGTTAAATTAAAATCCAGAACTTTTTTACTAAAATTTCCTGCTCTTTTAGAAACATTTATAATATTTAAGCTATCACTTCTTCTTTTTGAGATTTTGCCAAAAAGCTAGACGGCTATTTTTTTGCAGTTTTTTTGTTAATAACAATTGTAATTTTTTTTGCAGGAAAAATCCCAAATACGTTTTTTTTTTCTAAATGCTATTTCGGATCGTTTAAACCATCAACCATATTTTTTGCAGATATATTTGTAATTACTATTTGTATTATTTTATTAACGTATTACGGATATATAAAGGTTTTTAATAAACGGCCACATAATATTATTAAAAACGAATCCTGTTATGCCGTCATTTTCATTAAATTTGAAGTACGAGTTGCTTAAAGTGGTAAATTACAATTATTTGTAATTTAAACATTTTACCAGCCTAGATACGTTATTTTATTTAAAAAAAACATTATTTAAGACTATCATGGCAACTTTTGTTTAAATAAATAATATTTGAAACTAAGCTCAACGTATTATTTAAATCCACAGTTTTTTATAGCAATATACGGTGTCTTACCGAAGTTCCAGAACGGTCTTTTATATTTTTAAATTTGGTGTTAATTCTTATTTTAAAAATAAAAAGTGCGTATTTTTCACGTTTTTTGGGTAAAATTTCACTTTACGGACACCATGCCGATTTTTATAAAATTTTGCATACGGAGGTTTTTGGGGCGCTGATCACGAATCTAAAATTAGCTTTTTCCGGCAACCTCCGGTTTTTAAGTTATGAGGCCTCCAAGTGAACTAACCTCAAAATTCTTGAAACTAATTACCAACAAATGGGAACATACACTGATTAGGCACTTATATATTAAACAAATTCACTAAAATTTACAATAATTGATTGTCTATTTTAAGTAAAAATTATCTGAAATGAATCCACTTTTCTGTATGTTGTAAGAAGATATATTATGATGTATAACTGGTTGCCTGATTTATAATTAAGTTGTAAAGATATAAAAAACTGGATTTATTTAAGGTGTTTTTACTAAAAATAAACAATAAACTTTTGTAAATTTTAGTGTATTCGTTTAATGTATAAGTGCCCAATCAGTGTATGTTCAATTTGATGATAATCAGTTTCAAGAAGGAGGAATTTTGGAAAATGTCTATTTTGAGGTTAGTCCAATTGGAGGCCTAATAACTCAAAAACCACAGGTTGCCGAAAAAAACTGATTTTAGATTCATGATCATCGCTCCAAAAAAACCCCGTATGAAAATCGGCGTGGTATGCGTAAAGTAAAATTTTACCAATAAATAAAAAAAAACAATTTTTGGAATTTTCAATTTTTTTAATTTTTTTCTTTAACCCAAAATTTTGATTTTTTTAAATTTTATTTATATTTCTTATTTCCACTTTAACATTCCCACATTAGAATTTATTAAAAAGTAAATTATTTCAAAACAATTTGTATTAATAAATTGTATTTTTTGATAACTTTGGCTTGGAAAAAATTAAAAAACAAATACTAACCGTTAAGATAACAAACACTCTCTATCTCGCTTTTGATGAGTATATTAAATTTAAGAAATGTCACAATTTTATTAAATATGACTGTTGATTAAATTTTCGTTAAAACTAGTTGGGATTTTTGCAGAAAAATAAGAAATTTGTAAAAAAATTTTTTTATCAATTTAATTTCAGTAATAATTAGGTTTTTTACCTTGGTTTTATATATTTCTTGATAAAATGGCGAAAATGATTAAAAAAAACAAGAAAACTGCAATCATTTTCCTGGAATCTTTTTACATCTATCAACAGTGGCTATACACTAATATATACCAAATCTTATTGTCCTCGAGAAAAACACTTCAGTAAAAAAAAATTTCATTGTAAAATTCCGACAAAAACTTGATGATTTTTGCAGCACTCTCAGAGAAAAATCCAAGTTTAAGCAAATCCTCTATTTTTTTTTTTTTCGAATTGAGTCATATTTTATAAAAAAATGCCAAATTTCGCAAAAATGTCTGCATTTTTCTTAAAGTTAGAGACATCTGAAACATTTGCATAAGAAAACTGTAAAGTAAAAAAATTTCAACCTGCTATGGTTTTTAGAAAAACATAGATAATTTTGCAAAATGTGAAATTTGACAACAAAATTTGACTAAATTCCGACAAAAAAACAACTTTTTTTGCAAATCTCAAAATTATAATTTTACCAAAATGTTTCCCTTGGGGTTAATAGTATCTGGGTAAAAATATATATATATATATATATATATATATATATATATATATATATATATATATATATATATATATATATATATATATATACAGTGTGTCCCAAATTGGTGGGAATGTATGGGGATCTTGGAAACCACGATAGATAGAAAATCGGTTAAATGGGGAAAGTTTTGACAATTATGTTAGTAAGTTTATCCCGTTTACTATACGGTTCTATCTATTCAGGTTTTTGAGAAATTTTGAAAAAACCTGAAACATGCATTTTCGAAAATCGGCCATATTTTTTTTATAAGTGAAAATTTTTCAAATCTGTAAAAACTTCTTTAAAGCAACTTTTTTTGTAGAATATGACCAAGTAGTCAATTTTTATTTTCTACGTTTCGGCTTTTTAGAATCATCATCAACTTTATTTTTTCATATGGACGCCATATTGGATTTTTACGCAGCCAAATAGTGCTTTTTATTCTAACAATAAAATATTAGTAATTGGCAAAATAGATAAGCTGAAGAGATATTTTACAAAAATGGGAACATAGCTATAACGTTAATACCGTGTTACAACAAAATAATTGCCCCATATGAAAGAAAGTTGATGAATCAACCTAAACTTTACTTTTCATATGGGCGCATATTGGATTTTGTCGCAGCCAAATAGTACATTTTATTCTTATTTCAACAATGTATAACATGTTAGTTTAGGAGTTCATAACCTCATCCATTCAAAAACAATGTCATCTAGCGTCATTATCAAGTTACTCGGTACGTTATTAAAATTTTTTTAACTTTGTAAAATGATTAATTATTTAAAGAAAAACTTGATATTTTGCAACGTTATTTCCAAAGCAATAGAAATGTTAATAAAGCTGCGCAAACGTATTTCGACAATTTTCCTGAAAGGCAACATCCTAAACTAACATACTTTCAAAAACTGGTTACAAATTTGCTTAAATTCGGAAGTTTTAAAAATCCACGACCTAAGAAGTACGTTGAAGAAAATCGACAACGAGATGCTACAGTTAACCAATAATTTAAAGAAAATCCAACATCTTCAGCCAGGGATGTTGGATAGAGAATTCCACTCACCTAAGTTAACCATTCATAGGGTAGTGAGGACTATTTAAAAAATATCGTTAATATGTTGAGAAATATGGACAACATTTTAAATTTAGGTCGTTATTTTACATCTTCATATTAGTTTGTCCACTTTTCATTGTTTTTGTTTTCACTTGTTTCAATTAACTTGTTAGGTGTAGTTTTGTTGTAACACGGTATTAACGTTATAGCTATGGTCGCGAAACCCATTTCTGTAAAATATCTGTTTAGCTTATCTATTTTGCTAATTACTAATATTTTATTGTTTACAAAAAATACGTTCGCCGAAATCAAGGCGAACTGAGAAAATATTTGTTTTTAAAATAAATGAGGTTATAAACTCTTAAATTATAAACATGTTATACATTGTTGAAATCAGAATAAAAGCACTATTTGGCTGTGTAAAATCCAATATGGCGTCCATATGAAAAATAAAGTTGATGATGATTCTAAAAAGCCGAAACGTAGAGAATAAAAAATTGACTACTTGGTCATATTCTACAAAAAAAGTTGCTTTGAAGAAGTTTCTTACAGATTTGAAAATTTCACTTATAAAAAAATATGCCGATTTTCAAAAACTGCTTCAGGTTTTTTCTAAATTTCTCAAAACCTAAATAGATAGAACCATGTGTAAACAGGATAAACTTACCAACAAAATTGTCCAAACTTTCCCATTTAACCGATTTTCTATCTATCGTGGTTTTCAAGATCCCCATCTTCCCCACCAATTTGGGACACACTATATATATATATATATATATATATAAATATATATATATATATATATATATATATATATATATATATATAATAAAAAATTTTGAAACTGCTATAGCACTGCCCATCAACATCGTGCATCGGTAATATACTTATTTATTATGTTTAGTTAAGTTAAATATGTTTTTAATAACTAGAGCAACAAATTGTATAAATATTGCAATTTAAAAAAATACATATTATCAATAACCTAATGACAAAGGTAGAGTGTAGCAAAGATACATTTGACAAACAAGTTTTTGTACAATTTCTTACCGTAAACAGGATGTATAATTATTCTAGTGAGAGAAGGTATCCCAAAACCCGATATGATTGTATCGAAAGATGTTTTATTGGAGCCCTATGTCTATAACAAAAATCTCAAATCTGATGCAGCGAGGAGTAAATCACCATTAAAAAATATACATCAATTTTTAAGAATATCCTTTCATTGATTCCCATAAATATTTTCATCAATTCTCAATGATGGCGTGTCCTTTAAACGTCTAAAGCCCGTTTTACACGTACTCAATTAATTAACCAAGTTTGTGGAAATTTAAGTCATATTTTTTTTGCTAAGTTACCAACATGAGTAATTGTGGGGTTAGGAATTACTTACCATATTGACAAACCTAAACACCTCTGTGGTAAATTTCACATAAGAGTATTCCAGGCAGGTTAACTTAACTGTAATCTATAAAAAAAGGAAGTCTGATCGGCAGTAACTGGTAACACTGCATAAAAAAAATATTGACAAGAAATTGACAACGTGTAAAACCAAGTAAAATTAAAAAAAAATAAATTAATTAAATCAATTTCTTGACGAGAAGTTTTCAAGAAGTTGGATGTGTGTAAAACAGGCTTACAAGATATAGGTGAATTAAACTTATAACTACACAACAAAAATAAGTAAAAATGCTCTAGCTGTGAGCGAGCTTAACTTTAAAAAAATTATGTAGTAACCTTAAACTTTTTTAAGTTTTAGCAGAACATGTAAACCTAAAAATGGTCAAGATTATTTCATATAAATACCCATATACAAACTGTTATATTTATAAATTTGACAAGTTTGTCGGCTGCTTCAATTTGCCAACGAGTATTTTACCAAAATACTTTTAATTTTTTATCTATACTGGACAAGTGGTAGTTTAGCGCTATGTTATAAGTCCTATTAAATATGAGACTGACCTACTGTACTAAAAATATGTACATTAAATGTTTCTTTAAAAAATTACACCTAATCCGGTAAATAAATTGTAGATTCTTGTTGGAAAGTTGCTGTTATATTCATAAAATAAATTTTATAACATCTTGAACCTTGTTTAACATTCTAATTAATAAAGAAATTAAGGTAAAGTGCTATAAATTGCTTATAAACTGGTATGACTAAATATTATTTTTAATAACAAGGACCCTAGTGTGTTTTTGAGAGATATATAAATAATGAATGATGTAGGTCCAAGGAAGTTTAAAGGTGTATGGAAGCCCAATGCTATGGCCCATTCGATCAAAAAATGTCCAGCCCAGTATGAAAATAACTGTCAGAGTTGGCCCCGCCGATTCTGGCAATAACAAAATTCCACGAAATAATTTAATGTGTTCCTCTACTTACACACCGATAAATCAGGTGTGGTTAGGCAACACATTATACTTTTCTGAGAGCCGTAATGGTCTTAGGTTGTCTAAGGTTTTTTGGTGAAGGGGCGCGCGGCGCGTATGAAACTATATCCGCGCTGTATCGTCAACGTCGTCGTCTCATCAATCGTCATTTTCGTTGGGGTTTGTGCCCTTGCGCCGATTGTTTTGCTTTTGTGAGTACCTATATTTTGTGGTTGCAGAAATTTATTGGATTGATAAAAACCTTCTTATTTTAGGTATTAGTGTTTATTAAATTGTGACTATAATTTTGTGTTTATTGTTTGTTACTTATAATATCGTAACAAAATGATTAGAGGTTGTATGGTTTTGTCTTGCAAATCCAAGGGTAACATACCCGGCATTTTTTACGTTAGGTAAGTTGTAAGTAGTAAGTAGGTAACCGAAAAAATAATAATATATCAATTATGAATAATAAAATAATGAAAATTTCATAGGAAATAGAAGGAGGAAGAAAAGTAAGGCAATCTTAACTATCTTTTAGATGATTTCCACAATGTTTGTGTATTTCTGTAATTATTAAAAAGAAATGAGGTTTACATTTAGGTACTTTTATTTCATTTAATAATTTAGTACATTCTTTAAAAGGATCAAAATTATTAATTACTGGGCAGACCAGGCAAATTTTAATATATACAGGTCCCTCTAATTGAATAAAAGAAAGTACAATTTTATGCTTTTTCTGTATTTGTTTAAAAAGAAATTAGATTTGTGGTTTCTTAAACTTACATTATCAACTTTTTAAGCTCGGCATACTGTAGACACATAATATTTAACGGATACTGTTACAATGGATACTCAGGTACCAAAGGTTACTAAACAATGTTTGTTATTAGTGAAAAGTATATGCCTAAAAAGCAGTTATAAAAATTTTCACTTTTTAATGTACAACCAGAATCTTAGGATTAGATTAAACTCATTTTACACTATCTTGGCCCTTCTTCTATCACAAAATTGGTGACAAGTACATGAAACTATCATACAAGTTTGAAATTTATTTTAAAAATCGTTTTTATTTATTTACAAAGATTTTGGTAAAAATACAAACTCACAAAATATCGACCATTTAAATAGAAGGCTTCTTTCCATATTATATCAGATGACATAAAATTCAATATTACACAATAATTCTAAATATTCTATGGTAGTATCGTTTAATAACCAACAATTTTGAGCAAAAAAAAAAAAAAAACAGTGAATGCTTGAATTTCACGATGTCAACTTTATAGATAGTAACAAAGATATGGAAGTCCGGCTCTGACCTACTATTCATTGCGCAAACCGCGGGGCCAACCCCCTATTCCCGCTGCCCTGCACGCCTGGACAATTTTGTTCTACAGATTGGCTTCCATACACCTTTAAACTTCCTTGTGTAGGTCCAGTTACGATTATACTATATGGAAAAACGACTTATAATAAAAAATTTCGGGAGAATATCGATATTAATAAAACGGATGTAAAAGTTAAAAGCATTGAAATGCTTTTTTATTTATTTATTTATTTTTGTTTTTGACTGGTGACAACCTGTTTTCTAAAGTAAGAATTTTAAATCAGGGTTTAAGTTAACAATTTTTGCGTCGCTTTATTTTATAAGTAGTTGGAACAAGATATAGGGTAACCAATATCAAAATTAAAATAATTAAGGAGCTGGGTGGAAGAAGGGCACTTTTGAAAATCAATAGTTTTGAGAAAAATGAGTCTGATAGTTTGACATTAATTATTAACTCTAATTAAGTACTCACAAGAAACATTAATTTACTTATCTTGTACCCTTTTTCATACAATAAGATAAACATATTAAAAAAACTTGGAAAAATGTGAACTAAACGTTTTTATTAAATTATACAAAACTGTCAAACATTGATAAGACCATTGATATGACGATTAAAAAATGGTAATGAATACTGCTAAATAAAATAATAAAGTGACTTGAAATTATACCGAAACTACACAGCTCCAAAAAATTTCAAAGAAATCTAAAATTCGTTTCTTTCAAACCAGGCTATTCTAGTTATATCTAAAAATGGCATTATTACTTTAATGGCTCTAATTTTCAAAACGTGTATTGCCACATCACTATATGCTCCATCCATTTCAGTTGAAAAAAGGATAGAGGATTTTTTTATGACACGAAAGAGGACTGAAATTCCCAGAAGATAGCCAAGATAAGTAGTAACAATACCTTTTGTGTATGTTATGACACTGTACTGTTAAATCTTCCAAGATGTCCTTTTTGTTTTAGGTTTTTTAAATATTAAGGCTTATAACATTTTTGTCCAGCTTTTCAAAATGACCCTGAGTTTTTCTCTTCTTTGTTCTTTAAATACCAATTAAAAGCACTTAAGTTGTCATTATGGGTATGAATATTAAAAATATAAAACCACAGTAGTCTCTTGTAAAATTGAGCATTAACTACTACCCGGACCAAGAGGGTCCCATTTTCCAAAAAGTAAAAAGGCGAGTAACCCAAATAAAACAAACTAAAACATGGATCCGCCACAAAACTATAGAACATATTTAATAACTACAAGTTTTGGAATAGACCTGTTCTGGGCAAAATCGAATTCAAATACCAATAAGGAGATATCAGTTTTACATTGAGTGATATAGTTTGGTTTTATCTTCTTGTACTTTTCAAATCTTGCTAAATAAAGATCAGATTTTGACTTATATGGAGCATTTGGATTTTCTTCAGGTAAAGTTTTGCATTTCGAACAAAAGTCACATTCATCACTTCTTGGTTGCCTAAAAGCATACTGTGAATTAGTTCTAAAATACCTGTGGTATGTTTCTTTTGTTGTCCTTTTTAGTTTTTTCTTTAAAAGGTGCTTTAAAAAGCTCGTAAAGGTGTTTAACATTAAGATCAGGATTATCGTAATATAGTTTTTTTAATTTATTTAAGGAATAGTGGCTTCGAGATGATGGAATGGAGGCCCAGTGTTCTTCAACCATTTTCCAAACCATGCCCTTAATTTTATGTGGTCTGTTGCTGTGTTTGCCTCTTATGTCATTAACAGTCATTTGTCTTGCATTCAATTTCTGCTAAATAATACGCACTCGCTTAGCAGAAATTTGCAATTAACTTAGGAAAAAGTTCTTACACACGTTATAAGAAGTACACCATACACAAGATTTCTATTTTTTTTGTAAACATAAATTCGTTTAGATAACAAGAGAGAGTAATAACTCTAATTTTTTTCTGCCTTAAAAAAATATTTTTGTGTAGGCTGAGAAATACAGAGCAGATATGATTAGTAAATTTAATAAAAAAGTTAAATGCATTTTTTAGTAGAATGATGCCTTATTATAGCAATATTTAACCTTTATAGACTTAGCTACTTAACATAATTATAGTTTCAAGATGTTGAAATTTAGTTTTAAATAAGTATAACAACATTTCATTCTGTGTGTTATAAAGGCATCGAATAAAGTTTTTTACATACTTTATATTTTATTATTTTTTGGAAAATCCTTAGATACTGTTGTTGATATATTTTATTTTAAACTAAATTTACTTATAGAGGTATATGTGCCATCATTTAAGATAAGTACCCAATATATTTTAAAACCAATACTACGTTTTTTTAAAAGTGTGTATGTGCTGGGTAATGCGGGGGGAACTATTCCTCATTTCAATAGTAATACTAATAACTATTTTTCCATAACTACAGATAAGGTTGTTCAACTGATTAGGGACTTAGACTTAAAAAAATGTAGTGGACCTGATGGGATACCACCCATTTTTATAAAAAATTGTATGCACATCCTTGTTAAGCCACTGCAGTTTATTGATTCTGAATCTTTAAGGACAGGATATTTCCCAAAAGATGGAAGTATCCCGGTAACCCGATCTTCAAGGTGGACAGGAGTTGTGCTGCAATTATCGCCCAATGTAAATTTATATATTTGCAAAGATACTTGAAAAAGCAGTATATGACGATATTTTCATCTTAGTAAAAACCTAATCATTCAACAGCAGCATGGTTTTTTTTCACCCTAGATCCTTGGAGACAAATCTTCTATGTTATTACAGGATATCTCGCGGCGTTGCATAGTCAGCAACAGGTCGATGCCTGTATACTGACTTGAGCAAGGCTTTTGATAAAATAAGCCATGGGCGATTACTTGAGAGACTTGGTGAGGTCGGGTTATGCGGCCAGCTCTTGAAGGGGTTTATCCATTTGTGGTCGGAAACGGGTTGTTGTGGTAAACGGGTATCATTCAGAGCCTTTTGAGGCTAGTTCTGGCGTTCCTCAGGGGAGTCACCTGGGACCCTATTTTATAATATACATTAACAACATTAGTAAATGCTTTCTAAATAGTACCTATGTTTTGTATGCAGATGATCTCAAAATATATCATTCAATAGAGACTCCGGAAGATTGTCTTAGCCTACAGGAGGACCTCGATAGGTTACTCGTTTACTGCAATGAAGACAGCCTTTTTTTGAATCCGAAAAAATGTTTTTCAATTACGTTTTTAAAGAATATAAATTTGATTAATTTTGAATATAAAATAAGTAATAAAACCTTAAAGGAAGTTAATCAAATTAGGGATCTTGGTGTCATATTGGACAGCAAGTGGTCTTTTCGGTTTCATTATGAAAAAATTGTTTCTGACGCGAATAGGATGCTGGGGTTTATTATCAGAAATTGTAGATGCTTTAGAGATCCAAGAGCTACGGTCTTACTTTATTTTGCTTTTGTTTATAGTAAACTTTAATTTCCCTCCGTTGTATGGAGTCCGCATTATAACATACGCATTAACAGAATACAAGCAGTTAAAATAAATTTCTTAAAGTATTGTCATTCAAGGCCAATTGCTTACCTGAAGATGCTGCACGCCAGTTTAAAATATTACCCCTTGCCGAAAGCCGACAAATGACTGATTTATGTTTTATATTTAAGCTTATTAATAATCAAATAGACTCCTCTCTCCTTTTATCTGTATTAAACCTTAATGTACCTTTGAGAGGACTTAGAAATCACGAATTATTTAACATACCATTCCAAAGAACAAATTTAGGACGCAACACTCCATTAATTAGAATGCAAATCGCTTGTAAAAATTATTATAAGAATATCGAATTGTTCTCCGTTACGTTAGCAACTTTTAAGTCAAATCTTAAAAGACTTTTTTGTGCATGATTTTTTGTAAATATAATTACATAATATGTATTATTTTTTATATGTTTTAGGTAATGTGGTATACTTTTGTAAATTTCCATAAACTCAATACCATAATGTAAAAAGTGGATGCTGTTTGGAACACAGTTCTGTAGTGTCCTAAAGTTGTAAATAAATAAATAAATAAATAAATAGTTTATAGTTATGCAAAAGTAAAAGTATAGTATATCGATCAGAAATACAGCACAAAAATTTAAATTATAAACGGTGGTTGGCAAGCCTTTAGGGTCTAGGGGATACTTACCAGTCGAGTATACCGCACATATTATTCCATTTTGCACTTTATACAGAGTGGACCAAGTTTTTAATGGTAAACTAGGAGGTATTTATTTTATTTTCTAGGAGAAATATGTCTGTAAATTTGTTGCAGAGGCTATTGTTTGCGTTCGGAATAAAAGATACCGAAACTAGTTTTGTATCACTGTTCAAAATAAAAATTTTGATGTTATTTTATATAAAAACCGCGCATCAGATCTGATTGCTTTTTATTTAGTTTTAGGTAACCGCTACTAGTAAACTTTACCCCCAAAAAATTATTAAATACATCTTATTTATGTATATAATTCCAAACCTAACCTAACCAAAACCGTATTAATAAATATGTAAATGTTTATAAATGTAACCTTTAAATTTTTGAAAACATTTACAAAACACCATCTTAACGACCTAAAATGTTGTTTTTTTTTATAAAAAAGGTGTTCTATTGACTGATGATGTTTGTCATCAAAAACCTGGTCGACCCTGTATGAGGATAATGGTTAAGTTTACATTTGAAATACAAATTAAATGTAAACTTTTAAAAAGTCCAAAAACAGGCTATTAGTTTGGTATTTTTTTTTAAATCATATTTTATTATTTTGTTTAACTAAAATTAGCCCAGTAAGCATTTTGTTTATTTAGGTAATACCATAGCCAAGCTAATATCACCATTCAAAATCAGAATGCCGCTAATTATTATGGTTTGCAAGCACAAACAAGAACTCAATAAATTCGCTTTATATCTATATCCGTCGGATATAAAGCCCATATCATATATCACAAAAATGATCTAATAAAGGCAATAAACCCGCAAATAAAAGCCACTTGGCATTGGTTACCTATAAAACGGAAAATGGATCGTTATTAAATTGCATAAGTTTGAAAACACTAATTTATAAGCTATCACGGTAAGTATGTTTGTACATGAGCGTAGGTAAAGCTAGATTATAACAGTTAATGTAATTTATTACCAATACAATGAATTTATTATTATTGTGAAACCTATCAAACAATGAAAATAAAAGTTGTGCATGTAACTGTCAATCCATACATATTATTCAATTTAAAATAGGGGAAAGTTGCCCAAAACGGGATAGCTAATGTTCATTACCCACAAACTCATTAACTATGCTACTGGTATCTGGCTTCTTTTGCCGGTAACTTTCCCATTGACTCCCTTCTATGTCTAGCTATGGTTTTTCCTCAATAACTTGGTCGGATAAAATGGGTTTGTGTGTGAATATGATTAAAAATATAGTGTTTAAACTAGATATATTTATGGAAGTTTAAAACAGAACAAATTATGCGTGTTTTATATTAATAATAAAGTTAGATGAACATTTTAATCCCGACAAAAATCGCACAAGTACCGTTTTCAGTCTTCGATTTTAAGTATAGCTCTGTACAATAAATGCAACTTACGTCCTTGTTCTCCTCTTCTTCTTCTGAACTACTGTCTCCTTTCTTTCTTCCCTTTTTGTCTTTTCTTTGGTTAGTGACACATTTATTATAATTGTTTTTTCCTTTCTTATTCCCTACTTTCTGATTTTCTTCCAAGTTTAGTTTGGGCTTCTTAATAGGCATTTTTTCTATGGATTTTTCAAATTCTTTTTTGTAGGATATTGAAGTTAGCACAGCCGTTTTCCCTCTTCTTTTATCTTTAGCGTTAATTTTTGTTTCTGCGTGAGGAAGTGGAACTATTTGCTCAAGTATTATTTGACACCCACGGTACGTTAGTACTTAGGCATCAGTCTTCGTGGACTGTCCAAGATAAAAATAAATAAATTTCGTGATAGTATACGAACAGGCGGGGGTCACATTTTCATAGAATTTACGGCAGGAAACAGAAGGAGGGGTATTGTGTGAAGTTTCTCATCTGCAAGCGGCTGATGCGCTTTTCGTGGTGTAACAAGGTCTAGAGATGGCGTTCTTGGAGAATTGCCAATATTTTCTGCATAATCTGTTGCTTCTTTTTCACCTTCAGTGTGATTTTGTGGTGATGGTGTACGTGGTGGAGGGCGCGTATTATTTTTCCCGACCGAAACAACTGTAAAATGGTTCACCGACCTATCTGTAGCTTTCGCTGGCTCAAACATCCAATCTTCAAAGATTTCCGGATTAAGAGGTTAAATACCTGTTTTTCTAAACCCATTTACAGCTGTTTGGATGCTTACTGCTCTTATATATGCGCTTGACGTGTAATATGTGCTTAGTGGTGACATAAAACTTACGTCTAGCGGTTGCAAGCGATGTGTGGTGTGCGGCGGAAATCATAGCATTACAACACCGCAATCTCTACCTCTCTGTATAAGCTCTATATTTTTTGTATGGGTAGTATGTCCGTCCAACAATAAGAGGGCAGGATGTTCTATAGAGGCATTAGAAAACTCAATAAATTGATTAAACCATTTAGAAAAGTTTTTTGGGTCTTAGGTTGAAAAAGGTTTTTTCCAGGGGGGCACATTAAAACTTTTTCCGGTTGCTGTACCGTCAACCGTCGTCGTCTCATCATTCGTCATTTCGTTGTGGTTTGTGCCCTTTGCGCCGTATTAGTTTCGATTGTTTTGCTTTGTGTGAGTACCTATATTTTGTGGTTGCAGAAGTTTTTTGGATTGATAAAAACCTTCTTATTTAAGTGATTAGTGTTTATTAAATTGTGACTATAATTTTGTGTTTATTGTTTGTTATTTATAATATCGTAACAAAATGATTAGAGGTTGTATGGTTTTGTCTTGCAAATCCAAGGGTAACATACCCGGCATTTTTTACTTTAGGTAAGTATTTCTTATATTATTTAAATTAGGTGCTTCTTATGAGACGTAACGTTAGGTAACGGAAAAAATAATAATATATCAATTATGAATATGAAAATTTCATAGAAAATAGCAGTTAGAAAAGTAAGGCAATCCTAACTATCTTTTGGATGATTTCCACAATGTTTGTGTATTTCTGTGGATTATTAAAAGAAATAAGGTTACATTTAGGTACTTTTATTTCATTTAATAATTTAGTACATTCTTTTAAAGAATTAAATTTATTAATTACTGGACAGACCAGGCAAATTTTAATATATACAGGTTTCTCTAATTGAATGAAGGAAAGTAAATTTTAAGCTCGACATACTGTAGACACATAATATTTAAAGGGTACTGTTACAAGGGATACCTAGGTACCAAAGGTTACTAAACATTTTTAACCACCGTCATTCTTTTTCATGAATGTTTGTTATTAGTAAAAAGTATATGCCTAAAAAGCAGTTATAAAAATTTTCACTTTTTAATATAAAAACCAGAATCTTAGGATTAGATTAAACTCATTTACATTACCTTGCCCTTCTTTTATCACAAAATTGCTGATAAGTACAAGTATTTTAAAAAATCGTGTTTTTATTTGTTTACAAAGATTTTTGGTAAAAATACAAAACTCACAAAAATATCGACCATTTAAATAGAAGGCTTCTTTCCATATTATATCAGATGATATAAAATCCACAATAATTTTAAATATTCTTTGGTACTATCGTTTAATAACCAACAATTTTGTGCAAAAAATTAAAAAAAAAAACAGTGAATGCTTGAATTTGACATTTGATGATGTCAACTTTCCAGATAGTAACACAGAATTATGGAAGTCCGGCTCTGACCTACGATTTATTGCGCAAACTCCCGGGGCCAAATCCCTATTCCCGCTGCCCTGCACGCCTGGACAATTTTGTTCTACATTATTGGGCTTCCATACACCTTTAAACTTCCTTAAACAAAACAAGTAAATAGGTAATAAGATGCATATTTATGTCGATTACCAATGTACGAAATTTCTTTTGATTATCATAAACAATAAACATGTTACAGAGGGAAACTACTTCTGAAAAACACACCGTATATCAATTTCCTCATTAAAAGTGAAAACTCCTAATCTGAAGATCATAGTTATACCATATCATAATTATCATATAATGCGTTAAGGAGATGTAAGACACTGTCTTTCACTGACTTGTTTATGACACATTCCTTAACTGCTGTCCTTTGTGTGTCTAATAATAGTCAAATATCTCTATTGCGTGGCGTTTCCAAATTGTAATGGTAGGTAGAATGCTTATTTACATAAATACTAAATTTAACATGTTTCTATGTTTTCGTATTATCAAATTGTTACTGCTTAATTATTTTTTCTTCAAACTTTTTATAGTATGCCTATGTGTATATTTTAATTTAAGTAAGTTTACCTAAAGTAAACCAAACCGCACTAAACGGTGTATGCTTTTACTGTAAATTTATAAATAACACATTTTGGTTAAATACCAACTTATTTATTTATACTCTAAACGTCCAGATTCCTAAATTTGATTATATTCCAGGCTGTGCTGTAAAATCTAGGCCGTTATTTAATATAACTGCATGGAATTTCTTTTTCCACCACAGTATACATACACAAAGCAAATATAATATTAATACTGACTTGGGGTAAAGGTCAATTTTTAAATTTTTATTACCTAATAAATTATTAAGTGTTCTAATATATCGAATATTTTCCTCATATATTAGAAATCCCATATGAAGCGGGACATTTTCGAATAATTACTTCCTAAAATTGCCCGGTAGGATACGAAAAAGTCCCGCTAGGTATCGAAAATTTCCCTATAGGTCCGTATCTATAGTAACGATTGTTAAAATTGCACATTTGTCATTTTGGCATATTATATCGAATTTTAAAAGTCGTCCAAATGTCGCATTTTGGAAACGATTCTTTGAGTTTAGTTTATGAAAAAGTAATCTAAAGTAAACCTAAAAATACATTAATAAAGCATCAGTATAGATGGAGACAGTTTCTGGATTTCATTAAAGAAAGAAATAATAGTTTAAACGAACACACTTCAATACCGATACTGGCAAATATTCTTACTGACTGGGCCTACAACATGAAAAAACAAAATGGTGAGGATTATAAAGACTTTACTGTGAAAACTATTTGGAATGTAACATCAAAACTATTGATGGAAAAATACCAGGACGAATATAATATTAAATTTAATCCTTTCACTGACACGGAATTTGAAACAGCCCGCGAAGCAAAAAATGCCAAAAGAAAGCAGTTGCAGACAAACCCCCAGAAAAGAAAAGAAAGCGCTGTATCACTAAAATACGGAGTTCAAAGCCATGGTACAAAACTGTGAAGTAACGCCCGATGGCTTACAAAAAAAGTTATTTTTTGTTTTATCGTATGAATTAGCATGGAGAGAAGGAGAGGGAGTCAAATGTTTTACTTCCTATTTTAAAGAAGAAATTAATAATGTAGGGGAAAAAACTGGTAGAATGAAATACAATCTAATATTCGGAAAAACAACGCAAGGAGGGGATAAACCTTGCGCTCAATCCAAGTGGCTGGTTAGAAACATTGTTAACCCGGATTTGTGCCCAGTAAGGTTATTTAGAAAGTTCTTGGAAAAGAGAAAATTATAAATATTCCGAGATTGTTCCTAACTGTTAATCCTTTCTGGAAATTGGGCAAGTGGTACAAGAACATCCCTGTCGGAAAAAACATGATCACTCAGTGGACCTCAACGGAAGCAAAAAAGTCAGGTTTGGCGACTGAAAAAGTTAAAATCACTAATCATTCACTCCGCGCAACAGCGGTTTAAAAATTTGTAAAACAAGGGATTGAAGAAAAAACGCTGATAAACATTACTGGACAAACCCAAAGTCCATAAAGCCATATCTTCAACTGGATGAGAACACCATTCCAATATGGTAAAAAAAATGAGAGACAATGATAAAGCTAATCTTAATACAAAAATAATATAGCTAATGTCCTACAATAAGTTCGTTAAATTCTAATTCAATGACAAACTCACATAAATGGTTTCCAATAAGGGTGTTATTTTATTTCAAAAAAATGCTATTTTTAAGATAAATGATCGGATATTTATACATTATAAAGGAAGGTATGCCATTAATTATGAAATAACATCAACCAAATGACCACCTACAGGTCCATATCCTTTTCATGAAATTTTTTATAACTAAATCGCAAAGTGGCTGCCCTATGCCCTCAATAATCTCCGAATTCCATCTTTGAGGTCTTGAATCGACGCTGGGCTGTTGGCTAACCTTCTCTTTCACAGGGCCCCCCAAAGGAAGAAGTCAAAGGTGTTAAATAACAAGATCTCGGTGGCCAATTTGATCACCTCTTCGACAGATAATACGGTCCGGAAACTCTACCCGTAAAAGATCAATAGTTTCGTAGCTTGTGTGGCACGTAGCGCCGTCTTGTTGAAAGTAAACGTTGTCCAGATCAATACAATCCAATTCCGGCCATAAAAAATCATTAATCATCTCTCGATAGCGCAATCCATTCACCGTAACTGGCTCCAGCCTCTTTTTCCCAAAAAAGGGGGTCCAATGACCCCTCTGGACATAAACCTCACCAAACAGTCACGTTGAGGATAGAGGCTTTTTCAACAATACATCAACATGAAGAAGGTCTACGACAACAGCCCAGGATCGATTCAAGACTTAAAAGATGGACACCCACTTTACGATTTGGTTATGGAAAAATTTCATGTATAGGATATGGTCCTGTAGGTATGGTCATTTTGATATTATTTCCATTATTAAGGGTTTTTTACCTTACTCTTTATCATTATAAATATCCGACCCATTGATCTTAAAAAAATGGCTTTTTTCTTTGAGTATCAAAATAACACCTCTTATTGGAAACCCTTTACATCAACAAGTAGTGGAGCAGACTCCAAAAATATAATTTTACACTGTGTATTCCACTGCAATTCATGCAATTTTAGTTTCTGCAAGTTTGTCTCATATTATTTGTTCATTTTCATATAATATTTATGTAGGTAATGAATTTTTTAAAATAATGTTGTTTAAATAAAAAATTTAAACTTTCTTGGGGACTAATACTTTATTTCTTCTACTCGAGAAATATTCTACGAATTACACTCGTGCATCAAAGTAAACCTGATAATTTTTTATTCAAGCATGTTGTCAAAAAACTGCATTTGGTTATTTTCATATTTTGTTAGAAGGCCTTCTTCTTCGGAGTCGGGCTCTTTGCCCAAAATATAAAGATAAACTCATGCAGTTTTTAGACAAAAAAATTATCGGTAATGATGCACTTGTGTAATTACTTCCGATAATTAACCGTGGGTAGAGTTAGGAAATCGTCCCCAGTATACATCCCGGTATTTTTAAAAAAAATTTTACTTTTAAAATACCTCTGCGGCATCAAAATAGGCTTGACAAATATTGTCATGTAATACCTTAATTTATTAATTAACTATATATGTTTAATCCAGGAAAAATGTGAAATGTCATCTTGTGCATTGTGCAGAATATGAAGATATACAGCCTCTTGGGTCTAACTCCCATTATCTTTTATACCAATCCTTCCATTAGTATTGTTCCTTCTACAAGTCTGTATAACCCCGAGACTGGTTGGTTGATATATATTTTTTCCGCCTCGTCGCACATTCTGCAACTTGGGTCCCCATTGTATGAGCCTATCTCGTGTAAGTGTTCACTTAAGTTATCCTGCCCTGTTAGCAAACCTACTGTTATGCGAAGTCTTTTCCTACTTTGTCTGAGTAGTTCTTCCTTCATTCTTTTGGATGGGCCCCTTATGAAGCCTTGTCCATGTCTTATTCTACTGATACTCCCCAGTATTCCTCGTGTTTGTTTCGGATCCATTCCCTGGTTTACCCTCGTGCTGTGTTTTTGGTCACTCCAACAGCAGGTTCTTGTTCGAAGTATGGTGTGGATAATCCCTGTCTTGCTATATCTGCTTTCGTTTTCCTTCTATTCCCGTGCCTGGTACCCACAGGAGAGTTACCCTGTTGCGTTCTCCCAGGACTTTCAGTTCTTTTTGGCATTCCCATGTCAGCCTGGACGTTACCTTGGGGTTTACTAGAGCTCCTACGGACGCCTGGCTGTCTGTTATTATGCAGATCTGCTTATTTTTTTTTGCACAGTGCAGTAAATGTTGTTAAAGGTCGTCCTTCTTCTTGGATGGTGGTAGGTCAGGGTCACGAAAGGGTAGATATGGCGATCCTAAAATTAATTCGCTCGGCATAACCTTTTCCACTGACCTAATTTTAACAGCTACCAGAAATCAGTTAGTGGTAGTATCTTGATGTCCTTTTTGACTATTATGCACATTCTAGGGACGTCGGAAGTTCTACTGTATATCAGTTCTCCTCCCATGTCCCCTAAGCCACTTACCTTTCCACCGAAGACCCAGGGTTCTTGTATCAGGGCCACGTCGAAGTTCCTCCTTGACTACTGTTGCTGCCTTGCTGTGCTGCAGGTTGGCTTGCAGCATCCTAATCTTCCGTCCTGGCCTGGGAGCAGATTTACTACTTTGGTCATCCATATTGATCCAACGAGTAGGGGTCGTCAGCGCCTGCGGTGCCCCTGCACAGGCGTAAGGCTGGATACTCCGGGAGGTCGCCCTGTATCCCAGGGGCTCCGTTCCTTCAGTACGGGTCGCATAACGCCACTGGATTGGGGTTTGGATCTTTTTTAGTCTGGTTCCTCCTCTTAAGACCTTCATGCATGGGTGGCCCTGCCGGTCTAGCTCTAAGGATCATTGGAACACCGCTAACCTGGCTATCTCTCCCTCGAGCGGGGAAAATATAGTTAGGAAAATTATTTTAATTAGACCAATTCTGTTACCAAAAGTGTATACAAAAACCTTTTTATCAAAACGTATGGAAAAAATGAAACGCCTTTAAAAGCGAACAAACGATTAAAGTAGGTATTTTTTTTAAATGTTAATTTTGCCATACTTTTTTCATTTTAATTTAGATTATTTTCCTATGTGTTCTTTACGATTCTACACATTTTTTTTTTTAATATGACGAAAGCCATAACTATGTTCCTTTTCAAGGCTCATTGGATGACCTGAGTAATTTAGAAAATAACACAAAAATAAAATTTAAACATAATATTTTAATCAGCATATCTTTATATATTCAGTTCGATAATAGGTAGCCTTAGGATAAAACTGATGATCGGTTCAAGAATGGGTTTAATTTTTGGAAATAGTCATGAATCAGACTACAATATTTATTTAAAAATTTTTAAAGGGTTGTTATAAATTCCAACGTTGTCAAGTAATGTTCTTTAAAATACGTTTTCTAAATTTTACCAAAATATTGTACAACTATTATATACCAAAATTTCCCTCATAATATTATGTTAAATTTCCCCATAAAGTGCAATTTTCGCAAATTGCATTGCATCGCAATATATTGTTGACCAAACGTCTTTTATTCTGTTAGTATTTTCTGTTTAATAAAATACACTCAGCGGCATAATTAGTGCATTAGCAGAAAATTTTAAAAAAGAAATATTTTACAGGACCCTAATGATGGGTTTTATTGTTAAAACAGACAATGAACAAAAAAAAAAAACGCAAAAGTAGTGAACAAAAACCTTATCACACGCTGAAATTTATATCTGGCTGAATACTATACCAAAATAAAATCAGTACTATTTGAGTTTTGCTTTGTAAATTTCGTGTGAGTCGATAAATATGCCCGGTGCACGTCTTTCTGAGGAAGACCGTATGAGAATTGTAACCCTAATGAACAGGGCTGGAGTCAGTGGCGTATCGCTAGAGAGTTGGGATCATTCAAGTACAGTGCAAAAGTGATTGCCGGTATGTTGAGCATGGCCATGTTCGAATTCAGGGGTGGACGTAGGAGGGCTACAACAGCAAATCAAGACCGTTATTTAATGCAATATCTGTAGAAAAACCCCTTTCAACTGTCGGTGTGTATATAGCACTTTCAAAGAACACATGGGATCAAATTTTTCGAATCGTACGGTACGTCGGGGTTTCCGAAGGGTGGTTTTCGGGGCAGGCGTCCCCTGTGGGTACCAAAAATTAATTGCTCAGCATAGGAAGTGGGTGAGGGCGCATATGCAAATGGCATAACACAATTTTTCCGATGAAAGCCGTTTTTGCCTACTGAACGATGACTTCGTATTGGTGTTTGGAGACCAACAGGACCTCAGCATAGAATGGGTGGCGCTTAACATCGACCCAAGTCAACGTCATAGGGGTTATGGTGTGGAAGGGCATTTTTATGCACCCCCCTTCCCCATTGATCATTGTACCGAGAACTATGACCGGTCAATTTTTTTTTTGGAAATGTCATTAGAGGTTATTGTTTATTTAGAGGTGCCATTGGTGAACAGTTTGTGTTTATAGAAACCCCCCATAAAGAACTGTTTTCGCTAGAGGAAGAAGGAATTGAGGAATAAAATTTGGGGCCGAATTCTCCAGACATGAATCCAATAGAGCATGTCCGGAGCTACATTTCAGAAGGTTTAATAACCGAAATATTCCACTAGAGACAACTGACCAACTTGGAAATCCCATTTAGAGGAGTGGGGAAAATATCCCAAGAAGTCATTAACAACCTCATCAATAGTATGAATCCGGGGTGGAACAATGTAGAAGAGCAAGGGAATTAATACACGCTACCGAGGTAGCAAAAAATATTTTTTTCCACTTCTATATTATTTTGTATTATTAGTTTTTTTTCTCTTACAACCGAAAAATAATTTTGATAATTTTGATTTTTTAAAATTAAATTTTTAATTTGAAGAATGTGTTTTTATGTAATGATTGAATATTGACAAATAACTTGGTTTTTTTTTAAATTTTTTCTAACAGTTTTAAGATTACAAGCAAATTTGCACCATTTATGCCACTAAGAGAATCTTGATTAAAATTTCCCCATTAATTCGGAAATATTCAAATAAATTACACTCTTATTTAACGTGTTTTTTTACAAATGTAATCGTTTTATTTTATATTGACAGATTTAAAACTAACGTTTTTGCACATTTAAAATTAAGTTTTACACACGATTTAATAAATGAATGGAAAAATATTTAGTTAAAAACTACTCCAACTAGGTCACTAGTTCAAATAAAATTTTGCTTTTTTGATTTAAATTCACCTTTCGCCGAAATCTGTGTACCTTTTACTCCAAGTACCAAAACCCAAAGCACGTGTCGCTTGCTTATTCTATCAGCTGGCAGACATCTGGCAGTCCCCGTCTGGCGGATCCCTGCATATCGTCAAAGAATATAACCTCAATAAGAAGCGACAATATTCAAAGTCCCAAAATTTTTAGGTGGGGCAAAGCGGTTAACTTCCCCGCTGCCGGCAGCGTTTAGTGTATTACATGTTTTGTTTAGTGCTTTGTTGAGTTTTATGTGCTGTTTGATTCGTTCGTTCGGTTTGCGCTATTTTGATTGTGAAAAAAACCTAAAATATGCCGGGAGGTACTACTTGTGCTTTTCTGGCTGTTCACCCTAAGTACGCTATGGCGTATCTATGTTTTCTTCCCAAAAAGATCCTAAACTGTAAGTACATATGCATTTACATTAAAACTTTTTTCATTAAGATTTCCTCAATTTTTTTCCATTTTTAACGAGATTTTTCATTTAAAAAATCATACTATTTTCTAAAAAGGGTATTAAATATAAAAAACTAAAACAATTGTAGTTGTTTTTAACAAGGTAAATTTAGATAGGCCAAAGATTATTCATCTTTGTCTTTGCTAAATCGAGGCATAAAAAATATGCAAAGCTAATTACTTTGGGTCTATAAATCTTTTAAAATGTATGTTATGTTGTTTTTTAGGGCGGAAGTATGGTTAAACCTTTACCGATCTGACTTGTTACCCAAGGTACGGGTTTTTACACAAATCTTCTTACAGGCTTTGCCAACTTCATTTAAAAGACAATTTAAAAAGTGGTTCAAGCGACTGTTTTAATGCTATTCATCCATTTTCCCAAAGATGGTTCAAGAAAAGAAGAAACAAAGGGGGAAAAACTTTAAAAAATTGTTTCCAAAGACTGTGAAAAATTTTTTTGGGGAATCAGAAAGTTCATATATTATCAAGGTGTGTATCTCTGCATCAGCGGGAAAGGGGTCTAGCCACAGATGTGCAATATATTATATAGATGATATAATTTTGGTTTCTGTTTCAGATATTAAATTGTGCCTGTGAAAAAAATACAAAGTTTTGTCGGCCTTAAGCTTCACTAGATATACATTATGGTAAGTTCAAGTTGTAATAAATTATAATTGTCTTTTTTATTTTAAATTGGTGGTCAAGTCTTTTAATTATTCCCCAAAATTTTTCATTTAGAAAATGTGTAATATAATGTACCATTCTTACTATAAAGATATGTACTTGTTTATTTTAAAAAAATTTTATACTAAAATGTGTTTATTTGATCTATTTATTTACGGAAAAGTCCATTATTAATAACTGAATTCAACATCCATAAAAAGTTAATGAAATACAAATCTACAGTATGTCCAATAAAGGTGTTGAATAGGGAAAAAATTTAAATTTTAATTTTAACAAAAAAGCTACTCTTGATAAAAAATTTTGCTACTTCTTAGAGTAAGATTGGGGATAAAAAATTTTTAACATATTTTATACGGGGTGTTCAGAAAATTTGAAAAACTTTAAATGGTACAAGTGCATTTATTTAAGAAGACATGGAAATAAGTTACCAGAAAAAGTTGTTTAAAAGTAAAAGGTAGTCTTTAATACCAATTTTTGGAAAAATCAGCTTAATTTTATTTATTTGTGATTAAATTTATTTTAATATTAATTTTTATTTTTAATATCAATTTTTTTATTGTAAAGTAAGCATTTTAAACTGACAATACTACGGCTAATGAATTATAAAAGCAAAGAGTCAATAAAGTTTGTCACTATCAACGCCTACTAGTACAAAAATGAGTTATTAAATTGGAATTAGTTAATTGATATTAAAATAATTTTAATCACAAATAAATAAAAGAAAGCCGATTATTTTGAAATGGTATTGAATTTTTACTTTTGAACAACTATTCCCAAAAACTATTTCCATATCTTCTGAAATAAAAAAATTTACTCTTGCGGGATTTAAGTTTTAAAATTTGAACGTATAAAAAAAGTTAAATGTTTCTATACCAATCTTCTCCCAAATTAACAAAATTTTATAAATTTAAAAAAAAAGGAAGTTTTTCCAAATTTAACCTGAAAATACTGTATAAAATATGTGGCGCCGTACCGACTAGACAAGGGACCCCAAACTTTATTGCCCATTCAGGTAATTCTTAATTCAGCTATAACCTGCGGCGCCTTCCTGTTGTAAACTTTTTATAAGGTTCCTTTTTGTACTTCTGGGGGATGACCATAATCCTCTTTTGTTAGATACATACCTTTAAAAAAAGCATCTAATTTTGTACCTTTTTACAAAAAGATAATTAGCCACCCAAAATTTAAGTTTTCCAGGGTTAACATTCAGTTAACAGGTGGTTAATACTATTTCACAGTTATACAGGCATCCAGCACTAAAGAAAAAAATTTATTTTTAGGGCCTAGCACTTCAAAGAAGTTATCTTTAGTTAGAAAATATCTCAGAGCACATTGATGAAGCAGAAGAAAGACATTCCACCACCACTGCTTTCCCCATCAACTGGTACTCAAACAGCTCTCCAACTAAGTTCAACTCACCAAGAAACGCAAATTGAAAGCCGAATTAAAAAGCCTTCGAAAATATAGAAAAACCTTTTCACCCCGAAGCCAAAACAAATTTAGCGTGGAAGAGTTTAAAAAATGTGTGATATTTTTTTTGAGAATCGTTAAACGAGATTATTAAAACACACGTGACTTTAAAAAAAAAGCGTATTTCACATAGATACTCGGCAGAAATAAAACAGTTTGCTCTCACACTATATTTTAAGCCCTCGAGCCTATAATTATCTGTGCAAACTATTGACCCACCCTACCTACAAAAGAAATCTCCAAAGAATGACAGAACAAGTTTTATGTAAGCCAGGTCTTGACAACAATGCAATATTTAAAGCTCTGGAACTAAAAAAAAAACCATTTAGAACAAGAGAAGCACTGCATTTTATGTATTGATGAAATGCCCCTTAAGTCTAATTTATATTATGACATAGGTAAAGATCAAATAGTTGGATTCGAGGACATGGGAAATGCGAGCAAAAAATCCGCACTATATGTATGAAATGAAATGAAAATTTCAAAAATTTTATATTTAGATTATATTGCAAATATATTCTCAAATTGAGCAATCCAAATGTTTCAAATTGAACATACAGGACGCGTTCTTTAAATGATATGTCATTTTAATTGGAAATGACCAGTTTTTATTTTAAAAGTAACTGAAATTCAAAGTAAAATTATATGTTATTTTAAACTGAAGAACAAAGAAGTTCAAACCAAAATCATGAAAGTCTTAGCTTTGACTGTATTTTTAAATTGAAAATATATTCTGAGGATATGAAATAATTTTATTAATCATTTTGAAATACTTCTTTTAAGGTGGCTTTCCCTAAAATCGGTAACTCAATTTAAATAAATATAAACAAAAATATCTAAATACTCTATTTGATAATATGTTTTTTTCTTGTACTTTCAAATTTAATTAATTTAATGGGGAATCCTCTTTTTTTAAAAAGCACGCTGACATTGTATATTAATTTTCTTCAAAATTTTTTTTATTACCAATACAGGAAATGCTAAATTATATGTTTATATATAGATATAATAAAAAAATTAAAGTCCATTGTAGTGTTTTTCTTTTTTTTACAGTAAAAATGAACGAATATACATTTATTGGAAAGGTAAGTATTAAGGTGTATAGGTACCGTTTTACAAAAAAAACATCACTCCATTGAATTTTTGACCCCAGAAACCCACAGAATCACATACTTTAAAACTTTTGTCCTTTTTTCTTTAAAATGGAAGAGGGAGATGTACGTCAAGAGTAATTAGCTAAAGCAAACTCAAACTCAAAATGCTTTATTGTCTGAAGATGGTAAACAATCTTATTGACAAAGCTGGAAAAAACTTTTACTAGCATTTAATAAAAAAACATGTGTAAAAAGCTAACACAAATAAAATCGCATACAAAATAAACATAGTCATAAAAACTGTATACTATTCGTTTTTTTTTTAATGTAATACATCCAAATTAGTTAGACGTAAAATGGATTACAAAATTTAATTTTGCATAGGTACTGTAAAACCCAAAATTTTTAAAAATTTTTAATTAAATTTTTAAAAATTTTTAAATTTTCCCCTTTTCCCAAAATTTTAAAAATTTAACCTTAAACATGGTTTAAAATAAAAAAAAATTTAATTTTTTAAAAAAAAAAGAGACGAAAACTTAAAAATTTTAAAGGAATTAAATTTTAATTAATAAAAAATTTTTTAATTTTTAGGACAAGGGAAAACCTTAACGTGGGCAGGAAAAGTTTTTGAAATTAATATTAACAAATTTAAAACAATTTTATAAAGTTTTCACCTTTTCCATTAAAAAACTTCAACTTTAAAACTTTAATTTAGTATTTAGATTTCGATTAATTAAGTTAATTATTTATTTAAACGAATTATTTTTGTACAGAAACATTGTTTTTTATAATTTGTAATTCGAAAAAATTAATATTGGCGGCACTCAATATTAAACAAAAGTGATGAAGTCATGTCACGTCTTTAGTTTTTAAAGGGATGAAAGGATATGCTTTATTTTCTTGATTTTTAAATGTCGGTTTGTGCAAAATGAATACGTCTTATACAGTATGTCCGCGGATGCGGTTAACAAGAGGACAAATGGACCAAAAATTCGAAGATACGAAAAAAAGTCATTCTTGATAAAAAAATTTGCTTGTCAAAAAAATATATTAATAATAAAAAAATATATAAATAGTCCGAGTCTGTAACTTGGAATAAATTGATAATAAATAAATGGGGGTGTGTTCGGAAAAACGCTCGGAATCAATTGAAATTGTAAGTTGCTCATTTTTTCCAATTAAATTTTTTTTTTTAGGGTGGCCATGTAGGCGGGCTAATACCAACTTTCTTATTTTAAATGGGGCACCCTAATGTTATTATATTTTTTTGGGTTCTCCACAAAATTCCAAACATTTTGATGTATCACAGGCCATACCTATATTCGATTGTTTTTAAGTTTTGATTTTTTTTTTTAAAAAAGTTTTTTAAAATTTAAAAATAGGGCTCAGTAAACAGTTTTTTTGTAATGTATTTTATGAATGTGCTATAAAAATGTGGTATTTTCATAATTTTGACATTTTATAAATTTTGACATTGCTACAAGACGTGCCTTTTTCTGTCGGATAATCAGATTTAAGTTTCTTTTAATTTTTTTACGAAATGGGCTATTTAAGTGAAAAGTACAAAATTGAAATCTTGATGATGATTGGGTACGGAAATAGAACAAGAACCCAAAATGAAGTTTTGCATTTATTCAGACAGAAGTATCCTGATTTACCACCCATATCTCAAAGTACTATAAGCAAGATTGAAAAACAGTTTCGGGAAAATGGTCACGTAAGAATAATAACTAGTTCTCGTCGGTCTGCGCTTAATGAAGACACCAAAATTAATGTGTTATTAGCCATTGAAGCAAATCCCAATATTCCCACTAGGCAGGTAGCGCGCGAATTGAAAATGAGCCAGTCTTCAGTAGTAAGGGTTCTTGAAGCAGAAAAATTTCATCCCTATAAACTAACAATTTTCCAGGAACTCAATGAGGAGGATGCAGATAGAAGAATTGAATTTTGTGAACAATTTATGGAATTAATGCAGAATAATAATAATCTTATTACAGAAAACATTCTCTTTTCCGATGAGTCGACATTTATGCTGAACGGAGAAGTAAATCGTCAAAATTGCCGTTATTGGGCACAAGAAAATCCATGTTGAATGAGGCAAGGCCACACTCAACACCCAGAAAAGTAAATGTTTGGGCAGGGATTCTAGGACAGCAAGTTATAGGCCCAATTTTCTTCGAAGAAAGGTTAAATGGCGCAAGGTACTTACAGTTTTTACAAGAAGAACTAATTCCAAATCTAGCTGTTCTATTCCCTGGTCCAATAGAAGCTGATATGCCAAATAGAAACATCTGGTTTCAGAAAATGGTGCGCCTCCTCATTTTGCAAGACCTGTTCGAAACTATCTGGATACTATTTTTCCAGGCAGATGGATTGGCAGGAGAGGACCTTTGAATGGCCACCAAGATCGCCCTATTTGACTCCTCTGGATTTTTTTCCTATGGGGATATTTGAAATCCAAAGTTTATATGACCAAGCCGGCAAATATTGAGGAGTTGAAAACTAGAATAAGGCAAGAGTGTCGAAACATTTCTCCAGAATGCATAGGAAACGTTCAAAATGAACGTTTAGGGCATTGCCAAATAGTAAATGGTTTACATTTTGAACACTTATTAAAGAAAAAGATTTAATAGAACTCTCTTTAAGTTTATAAAATACGTTTTTTTTAACGCCCTGTATCTTAAAAACAATCGAATAAAGGTATGGCATGTGATACATAAAAATGTTTGGAATTTTGTGGATAATTCAAAAATATAATAACATATAGGGTGTCCCATTTAAAATAAGAAAGTTGGTATTAGCCCCGCCTACATGGCACACCCTGTATAAAAAAATTTTATTGGAAAAAATGCGCAACTTACAATCTCAATTGACGTGTCCGAGCGTTTTTCCGAACACGCCCCCATTTATTTATTATCGAATTTATTCCAAGTTACAGACTCGCACTGTATACTACAATTGGAAAATAAATAACATTCATTTTTTGGCGTTTTAACGTAAAATGATAAATAAAAAACTTGCTCCAAATGTATTTCTTATTCTGATTCGGAACTTACTGAGGAAAATTTGAATTTACGAAAAATAAAAAAAGTACGCATTTTACATTTACATTTTTTTTACATTTTACATTTTTTCCATTGTATATTTATTTTTATTATTGTTTACAAATGTAAAGGTGATAATTAAGTAAAAATAGTAAAATGCGTAGTAAGTTCGGAATCAGCTTTAGAAGTAAATTTGGAGCAAGTTTTTTATTTATTATTTCACGTTAAAAGGCCAAAAAATGACTGTTTGCTCTTGTTTGATTTTATGTTTTTGCATATTTGAGACGCCCTGTATGATAAAAATCTATTTTCTCATTGCAGTTCATATTTTTTCGACAAGCAGAATTTTTATCAAGAATGACTTTTTTTCGCATCTTTCAATTTTTGGTCCCTTTGTCCTCTTGTTAACCGCATCCGCGGACATACTGTATACAGGGTGTCCCAAAAAAAATCCCATCATTCAGGGATAGACTCTACGACCAAAAATAAGAAGAAAATCACTTGTGTCAAAATTTGGAAAAATGTCTGCTTATAAAATTACGGCCATTTTAAATATTGAAATCAGGAAATTTTCGCCAGTTTTTTGAAAACATATTGTCTACTTTTCTGGGAGATGTTCGTTAGCACATCGTCAAAATATTGTGTTTTAACATGGTGGTGCACCTACAAATTATTCACGAAATTTTCGAGAAATATTAAGTTAACGTTTTCCCAAACAATGGATCGGTCCTGGAGGATCTATTTTTTGGCTTCTTAGGTCCCTGGATCTCAACTAGGGTTTTCTACCCGGGTACCCGGATTCGGGTATACCCGGGTATATTAAATTTTTAGTACCCGGGTACTATTTTAGTTATAGACCCGGGTACCCGGGTACCCACTTTGATCCAAGAATTCATCAAAATTCTCAGAAAATTATTAAGTAGCGCCTTAAAAATAATATTAGCAAATTTGCACTACAAACATTTAAAATAACTCTAAAAAAGCCGTTAACTTTTTTACAAAAATGCAGTAAATTTGAGGTTAGGTTTGGCTATGTCGCCGTATTTGGTTTAATTTCGTTGGAGTTTGATTAAATAGTTTTATTTCTATTTTCTTCATAGAAGTGTAGAAAATATTCGGTTTGTAATTCTAATATTGTTCGGCAAACGATGAGTAATATAATTAAAATTATAAATGTTAAAAGGAATTACAGGAAATAAAAAAAGTATTCTAATAAACTAATATTCTACTTACATAAACTTTTCTTAACCCAAGTATAGTAGCACAGAACTTACATAAATAGTAGTATTGAAGTTCGGGCGGAAAATTCTCTACTTTTTTACAGTAAAACAACAGTGACAGAAAACTAGGCATGAATAATGAGTGACTTATCACTCAATGCATTCGCTTATTAATACGGGTAAATCTGTTAAAAAACACTTAATACTTAAAAATGATTTTGGAAGTACATGAATCGAGATGAAACCTTTTGCATTCTCTTTAGAAACAGATCACCTACAAAGTGTTGGAAAGAAATATTGGATACTACAAAAGGGGGTGTTTTTTACCCCATTTTTTTCACCCTACACCCCTAAAAAATACATTACGCAAAAAAAAAGTTTTTTCATTTTTCATGGTACATATAAGTTTTTTGGGCCACTGAATTCAAATATAATATTAGAAATTATTTTTTTACCCCTATACCCCTAAAATATACATTTCGTTGAAAAAGTTTTTCCCCGTTTTAAATAGTACACATGGTTTTTTTCGGTAAATACATTGAATATGATATTAAAATTACATTTGGGGCTTAAAAGGGGCTTTATATCCCTTTTTTACACCCTACACCCCAAAAAATTTGCGCTAAAAAGTTTTTTCCATTTTTAATTGTTCATATAGGTTTTTTGGGTCACTAATTTTGAATTTGATATTAAAATTGATTTGATATTAAAATTTACATTTACAAGGGATTAATTCACCCATTTTTACACCCAAAAACCCGGGAAAAATCTGAATATGCCATTATTTTTTGATATGTATTAATGCGACCAAAAAAAAATAATAGAACACAAAAGCACAAAAAAAATTAAAATAGCATTAAAGTTCATTAAAAAAAAAGAACTTTAAGACCTGTAAGACAGAAAAAAGATACCGTTTTTAGGAAATTTGAATTAAAAAAAAATTTAAAATTTTTTGAAGCCACATTTTAATATAAAATATCTTAAAAAAATAAAAACAAATTCGTATTTCACGGAAAATTCAATTCAACCCCTTGATTATCGTTTCTGACTTAAGATTTGAATTTAACGACCCAATAAACCTACATCATGTTCTCAAATTAAAAAAAAAAAGTAATTCTACAAAAAAATATTGTCTCCGAGGTAACAGAAGTTAAAATAGGGGTAAGTTCACCAATACTAACCAAAACTAACCCCTCTTAATATTATTTCTGGTATTAGATCTGAATTCAGTGGCCCCAAAAAAACCTATGTTCCATTAAAAAGAGGGAAAAACTTGTTTTAACGAAATATATGTTTAAGGGGTTTAGGGTTGTAAAAAAGGGTAAATTTAATCCTTCTTAGCCCTTAAAAGTAATTTCTGATATTATATTTAAATTCAGTGGCCCAAGAAACCTATATGTACCATTACCATTAAAAACGGGGAAAAACTATTTTTAGCGAAATGTATTTTTTAGGGGTGTAGGTTTGAAAAAAGGGTGTATTCGGCCCTTCTAAGTCCTCAAATGTAATTTTTAATATCATATTCGATTTCAATAACCCAAAAAACCTATATGTACCATTAAAAACGGGGAAAACATTTTTGGGAAAAGTATGTTTAGGGTGTGGGGTGTTAAAAAAATTAGCCCTTTAACCTTAAATGTAATTTTGAATATAATATTCGAATTGAGTGGCCTACAAAAACTCATATGAACCATTAAAAATCGGAAAAAACTTTTTTTTAGCGAAATGTATGTTTTAGGGGTGTGGTGTGTTAAAAAAGGGTTAATTTAGCCCTTTTAACCTTTAAATGTAATTTTGAATATAATATTCGAATTGAGTGGCCTAAAAAAACTCATATGAACCATTAAAAATCGGAAAAACTTTTTAAAGGGAAAAGTATTTTTAGGGGTGTGTGTGTAAAAAAAAATGTATTTAGCCCCTTACGCCCCCAAATGTAATTTTTTAATATTTGAATTTGGCTCAAACCTATATTAATTAAAAAAGGGGAAAATTTAAAACTCCAAGTGCGTAATCTGTGCTATTCCATTACGGTATTTAAATCACATTTACAAACAACTCTACGGAGGTGGCACGGCTAATATTTATATTGGTTTCGTCTTCGTCTAGCTTTTTCAGTTTATCCCAAAAGGAATAACTCCACTTTCATAAAGACAATATATTTCCTTCTTTTAGTCCCGATCACTATTGTTTTAAGGTGAGATTAAAAATCACTACGTTTTTTTCTTTTGTTCAATTCTTCACTAATAATAATATCCTATCGATGATATTGGAGTTTTTGTAAGTAGACAGGTTCTTTTAAAGCTTCTTGTTTAAATTAACCTCTACTGGGTTAAAGTTTCATACACATTTTTCACAACCTATTTTACATCTAATGACAAATGATTTCGACGCGACATAGTTATATTTTCCCCCGTAAAACTTCGAAACGCACAGTAAAAACGGTTATTCAACACTGCCACCAAAATACTAGCCAAAATATTTATATGCCTAATGGTTAATAGGTACTCAAGAAATACCTGGCCCACCCCTGCCCTTATGAACAAATGGGTTTACCCAATAACAATAAGTAATAAAATCGTTAAAGGTTTATTCGGGTATGGTCCGGCAAAAGCCATAACGATATACTTTGAGACAGACTATACTTCCAAAATCAATTAAAGGTCAATTACAGTTTTACCCGGACTATATATAGACCCAATAATATTTTTCCGTCTTTATCAGTAAATCCGAGTTTTAACAAATATTACTATAAAATACATTATTTTTATGTATTTTACATTGTAAAATATCCCAGTTTGAGTCACTTTTCTAGTAAATATTTAGTACTGAATTATAAACAGTTAGTACCTAACGCAGTACCTTCTAACTTTAAACACCGAGAAGTACGGTTCAGCTGGGTCTTGCCTTTCAATAATTTCAATCTTGGTGCCGAAAGGTTTACGTTCGGTGCGGACGTCACTCTTCAGGCCATTCCGCAATGTCTTGGGGACACGGAGGGCACCTAAGTTTAGTCACTTTATAACGCTTAACTAATTGAGTTTTAAGTTTCTGCCTACGCGTTTATTAATTAGTGTGCTAATCGGTTTGCCATAATTTTACTTAACATATTAAAAGTGTATTATAATAATTTTGTAAAAGTGTAGTGCAAATTTTAAATGTTTGTTCATAAGACGTTGTGTGAAATTAAAATTGAAAACTATTGATTATTTTATTTTACAAAGCAGTATTAACTTATTGTTCTGCAAAAACTGATGGCGAAGGATTTTGTTAGCTTTCTTATGTCTATTTTTAAGGTAAGGGCCACGTTTAGTTTGTTTTTAATTACTTGTCATTACCAGCGTAAACGTTCTTTCTAAATGAAAATATGCATTTTTAAATTGTACACAGTTTTAATAAAGCCAGTTGCTAAAAAAGCTTAAGCTAAAAAGTTTACATTAATATATTAATCAGTTTTATTTCAATAAATAGTAAAAGAAATTTGGGTAATTGTCTAGTGGCCGCAACTGATTTGACCATTGAAGAGCTGATCACGAATCTAAACTTGGGAAACGTTTCGTTGTCAAGATGTCCATCATCAAACTTGATAATGAAACCAATCATTTCACTTTTTTCCTTTCCTTCTTTTGTACAGATTTGATTTTTACATTAAATTGTAACATTTTTTAAAAACACCTTTAAAATTTTTTTTATATTTATTTTAAAACCTATTTTGCTTTTTAGTTGTAAAATTAACTTTCAAACGCCGAACCAGATATACAATAGAGCATTTTTAAGCAAACATATCCCTGTTTGAAAGTAATACTTGGCAATTTTAATAGGGGTGTAAAATAAACATAAAAAAAGCTTTTAAAAGGTGTTTATAAAATATTGTGTGCCACTTTAGTGTAAAAATCAAGAATTGTGTACAAAAAGAAGGGGGAATATTGTGTAAATGAGGTTAGTTTGATTTAGAAGTTTAATTATGAATATCTCCAAAACGAAACGTTTCCGCCAAATTTTTCAGATTCGTGATCAGCGCCCCAAAAAACCCCCGTATGTCAAATTTGGTCAAAATCGGAGTTGCGGCCACTTTCTAGACAATTAACGAAATTTGTTAAAACTAAGATAAAGCACTCTTTTTTGCGTTGGTTAGTTCTTCAATTAGAACATACTTATGATAGGTATAAATTTTAAAAACACTTTCCGACTTTAAAATCCATATTTACTTTGGCTGCAAGATGTAATATTGTTATAATATTATATTGTTTGTATAAACGTTACTGGTGGTGGGGGCCCACTTACGAATTCGTCCGGGGCCCCAGAGGTCCTAAGTTCGGCCCTGGCACCAAGGAGTCCAGATCTTTTTTGAAGACTCTACGTTGACTGTCAAAGAATCTTTGATACGTCCTTACATTTTGTTTTCTGGGGATAACTCCGTTTCTGTTTGAGCTATTTTATCCGCTCGAAAACCATTATATAGAGAATTCCATGGACTATAAGGTCATGCCAATTTCAGTCTTTTTAAACCCTTAGTTAAAGAGAGTTTTAAGCTTAAAGGCGTAAAAAAAGTACTCTTCACAGGCAATGCAGACGGCAAAATGTAAAATTTTTAATGAAAAAAGCTAAACAATTTTTACGTATATTTGTTAGTTTTAAATATATATACAGATACGTTCACTGTAGTAGAAACATAGGAAAAACTTAGGCCAATTGACTTACATTCGCCTGACTCGAGCTAGCGAAACAAAACTCGCAAAAACGATGCGATAAATGGGGAATGTTTTTAAAGATTTAATTTTGAATTTAAATATTATTTGCTTTCTGCAGCCGCAGCCATTGAAAATACGTGGTAAGTTCTCTCGGAAAATCGTTTCTTCACTAAAAACAAATAATAATGGACGTTTACGAGCTTCGTGAAAAAGTTCAAATTGAATGTTTGGGCTGGTATGGTGGGAGAACCTTATATTATAACTACAACAATTTATTTGGATCTGTTACAACAACAAATTGTACCTTGTACCGGCAATTTGCCAATTATTAAGAGTAAGATTTGGTAATATCTGGTTTCAGCAAGATGGTTGTCCCGCTTACAATGGACAAGGATATTTGAACCATACGTTTCCTAACCGTTTGATTAGTGGACGTGGAACCATTTTGTGGCCCGCAAGATCACCAGACCTTGCTCCTAATGATTTCTTTTTAGGGGGTTATTTAAAAAATGAGGTTTATGGTCATGATAGAGCTAATAATTTAAAAGAACTTCGATTAAAAATCGAAGAAGCTTTTTAAACTATCGGCCCTAATATGCTAACAAACGTTAAACGGGGTTTTTACGATCGTTTGGGATATTGCCTTCCGCAAGAAGGAGGTTTATTTAAATATTTATTATAATTTCATTTTAGCGTATTTTTTATGTTTATAATTATTGATTTTTTATTGCTAACTATTTTAATTTCAGAAATGAGTTTAGGGTTTAGAGAACTTACTTTTTATTTTGCTTTGGCAATTAATGAACTGATAAATAAAGCTGTTGGTATTTAATTCCCTATTTATAAATAACTGTATTAAGATGATATCTACTGTTTTCCAAAAAAGACCCATAAATTTATTTTCCGTAATTTTCAAGCGCGCCTTAAACCATACTACACACCCGTCCGAAAGCATATTACAAACAATCTGTTCGGTTAATCAATCATGGACAGTAAAATTCATCGTTCCCTGCCTATGTTTCTACTACACTGGGCCTGTATATATATATATATATATATATATATATATATATATATATATATATATATATATCTTTTAAAACCATTTTTAGGCATATTAGTGACGCAGAAATAAAGTTAATTACTTATGGCTACTAAATGTTTTAACACTACTAGTAATGGAACCAGTTTTATTGTTTAATTTTTCTTCAAAAATTTAAGTGGCTCATTTTATTTTTATTATACCTCAATTATTTTTGGTCTTAAAGAGTTTGCTAGAACTAGTTTTAAAGATCTTTTTGATTATTTTAATAAGGTTCTATCAGTTTTCCTTAAAAAAATTCTCGTTTTGCGTCTACAACAATAAATAAAGAATAAAAACTTAAACTTAATTTTAGATAAAAAATATTTTTTTCATAAAACGCCGCAAGATTTTTGAGTTATTCGCGAATGACAGTTAAACCACATGTTTTTTTCTGTAATTTCGATCACGAATAACTCAAAAAATATTGTGTTATCAAAAAACCTTATACGACAATACATAAATACATACTACATTATACGCTTTAAATTAGGGTCGCGGTCAAAGCCGTAGCCAGTGGGGGGGTCAGGGGGTCAGAACCCCCGAAACACAAAAAAAATAGTAAATACAAAAATACACTGTGTGAATAATTTTGCTAATCTTGAGGGGAAAACAAAACATTGAGTAAACTATCTTACCGATTTAATTCTAATATCTGTACCCATCCAGTCAAACGCGAGGGAGGATGTTCAGTTTTGTTCGAGGTACTAGGTTGCAGAAAAGGGTCGAGGTTTAACAATTAAGTTGCATTTCTTTTAGTATTATACAGGGTGACCCGAAAGGTTGCCCCTATTTGTAAATATCCGGATTTTTTGGAAAAACATTCAGACACGTAAGTTTTAATTTCCAGGGGACGCCTTCATCTGTAGCCGTACAATACAGGGTGGTCCAAAAAAAAAACATTTCTTATAGATTAGATTTTTAAATGGAAACCTCCATATTTTTTTAAATATTTTTAGAATCTCCGAAAGTTTTTAGTAACTTTTGTTAATAAAGTTTATACCTATCTTAATTGTTGTGAAACTATTTGATTTATAATAAAATTTAGAAATAGTGATAGTAAAATGTATACTAAAAATAATAATCAAATGGTTCCCATAGTAACAAGACTTTACTTTAAATTTAAAAACAACTCTCCGAGTAGTCAAAAAAACAAAAGCAACCTACAGTCATGCCCAAATTAAAGGTAAAGTAAACATTAATTTTCTATAAAAATTAGGTCAATGTGGCAATAAGTGTAAAAGTGGTGTCCATTTATCCATGCTAATAAGGTTTTGTTCGAATCTCTTTCTCACATTTTTTAAGCATTATGAAGTTATTTTCAACGTTCGCCTTCCGCTCCCGAAAATCTTGAATAGAATCTGGCTTCGAACTAAAACTTTTTTCAAATACCCCCAAAGAAAGAATCTAAAGGACTTAAGTCCGGAGATCTTGGCCCCTCAATGGGGCCTCGTCGCCGATCGACTGGTTGGAGAAATGGGTATCCAAAAACTGTTACTGAAACTATGCTGGTGACCATCTTTTTGGGAAAATTTATATCATTTTCATTATAATTAATCATTTTTTAATATTTCGGAATTTATGGCTTATTTATTTTCTAACATGTAAGTACATCTTGCCTGTCAAGTTTCTAGGGATAAAGAAAGCTTCTACAATATAATTTGAAAATGCCGGCCCTCACATTTATTTTTTCGGATATTGGGGTGTCCTCTCAACAAATATGGATTGTCCTCCAATATGAAATTACTCTATTTAAGCACCATGTAAATAGAACGTACACTTATTCTAAAACAAATATTAAATAACAGATTTGCATTGTTGATTAAAGTTGGAACAGTAATTCGCAAAACTCCAATCTTCCATCAAAATTTTCATTAGGCTCATGGACAAATTTTATCTTTAGGTGAAATTAGTTGTTTTCAAAATTCTCTCATTTGAGCGTGTAAATTCTGAAGAAGTAGCCAGTCCACGACTTTGGGTATTGTCAAGGCTACGTGTTCCAACACTGGTATTTCTGGACTTTATTTTGAAATGGTCGATTTTTTTAATGGCGATTACGGCGAATATTATACACAATCCAGTTTCTTAAATTTTCTAATTAATTAGCCACATACTTATCGTTAATATTTTTGTCTGGATGTAACATTAAACAACCGGGTAGTAGCTCTTGTAATGTCCCATTTTGGTAATACAGTTTAAATATTAATTCCCTTTAAAACTCAATAAATCATTGTTCAATATTTATTACAACTAGTTAAGTTAACAATTTAAAATCAAAGACAAAGTTTTCCTATGACTTACCAGGACACTGACTGATGATAAATGTTTTGATATAAACTTTATTAATAAAAGCTACTAAAAACTCATAGAGAATCTAAAAATTTAAAAAAATGGGATTTCATTAAAAAATCTTAAGTGTGGTAGAGGAAAAGAGTCCCCTAGAAATCAAAATTGACGTGTCCGAGCATTTTCCCCAAAATATACCAGGAGAGTCACAGATGGGTGCGATCTTTTGTTGGGCCACCCTGTATGTAGTACCCCCAAAAGATCCCATTTTGCGGAGTCGATACCCCTGACACAAAAAGGCTAACCCCCTCAAAATATTCCTGGCTACGGCTTTGGTCGCGGTAGTATGACTCTACAAAAAATCCTAGCAACCCCAATTGCAACATCTTCATTAAATAAGCTAGCAAGCTTAAAAGCATTACATTATTCCACAAACCTATAATTTCACACCAATCACATGTCATAATCACTCCCAAAAACAATAGTTGTACAAACTAACTTTAAGTTAACATTAACTTTATTACAACAAGTTAGGAAATCTAGATCTATTACTGACATCATTATAGGAGTAGTTGTTTCTCTAGTTTTGACTTTGGTTAACGTTGTTATAACTAAACTAGAAGTTTCAAATCTTTAAAATTATTCATGGTATTGAATTATATTGGATATACTACATGAGCCAGATCCTTATACAATACGAAAATAAATGTAACAGGGTCTTTGATTATATTTACCTGGCTTCTGAGGCCTTTATTTTTGAAGACAGAAAAAAATATTTCATATAAAAATTGTAGGATTTTTTCCATATTATCTTTTGAAATTATCAATTATCAGTAAAAAAATATCGCAATTAAAAAATGGAAAAATATAGGCAACTTTAACTTTTTTAAATGAAACTCCCTGTTTATTATGCGCTACAACGAAAGATCTTTTTTTTTTCTGATTTCAAATATTATATACATTAATGATATTTGGATGAACAATTTTTGAGATATTTTAGGTTAAATTATTAATATATTAAAAATAATTTTTATCAAATTTAACGAACGTTAAATTTCATATATGGTTTTTTTTTAATTACGAATTCCGTCCGGTTACATGTCTGCATTAAATAAATTTATGGTAAAACGAAAATTAAATTATGTTTTGCAATCAGATTAGTTGTCAAAATACATAATTACAAAAGTATTTTTTTATATCATTGCTCCATGGTAAATTATATTAAATTTAGTGTTTTAGTTGATTTTAATTTAATTACAGAGCATTGAAATATATTTATTTTAAAACAAATATTTTTTCGAAAACACAGTACCGCAAGTTAAACTTGTCATTGTTAATATTACTCAGCAAACGTATTAAAAAAAAGAATAATTTAACAAAAAAATTACAAAGAGACGTTTAAATCAAAACCAGAAATAATTTTATTCTTAATATGCCAGCTTGGAAATTAAATTATTTACATAAAAAATGTTCTTATTTCCATTTCATTTTTTTTGCCGTAAAAGTATTCAATGATGAACATTTAATTTAGGAAAAGAGTTTTCTAAATAAACTGATTTTTAAAATCCAATTTACTGGCGTAGCTAAGATTTTCAATTTTTTATTCATCTAAAAAGTGAGACATGGGACCCAAACCAAATATACAGGGTTTCCCAGAAGTAATGGGACACAGAGCAACAGCAAATTATTTAGGTCGAAATAATGCAATTAACATAAACTTGCCTTACCCCACTTGTTTTAGATGGCATAACTTTTTTTAAGCTTAGTATATTGACCTGTTTATTAAAAAAGAAGTTACTATAATTCCCGCTGGGTCAAAAATGTATACTTTATTTGGGTCTCTAGGAGCAACTGATTTGAGATAAACGCACTTTAAAGGACCCCGCAATTTTCCTATGGAAAATGGGTTTCGACCAATTGTTTTCAAACTTCGCAAATTCTAAAATCTCCACGGGCACCAAACCCGAAAACCTCTTAAACCCCTCCAAATGAGCCTTCAAGGTCAGTGGGAATTTAGAGACCTTTGAGGGTGATTTTTGGGGGGGTTAGAGGGGTTTTCGGGTTTTGTGCCCGTTAAGACTTTAATTAACATGTTGAGTGCTATTGCTTCGCAGAGTTTGAAAACAACTGGTCAAAACCCATTTTCCATAGGAAAATTGCGGGGTCCTTTAAAGTAGGGATGCGCGATGTTCATCGATGGTCTAAAAACATCGATGGTTGATTGATCGATGATCGATGTTTTGCCATCGATGGTCGGGTATCGAAAACATCGATGATAACATCGATGTTGCCTTCTAACATTGATATTTTTTGCAAAGGTAAAAAAACAGTAACAATGTTTTAAAAACAAATAATCTTAAGGATATACAAATTTTTTTTTGATGTGTCTTTCTTTGTTATGTAAAGTTTGGTAAAGACATAAACGTTTTGCCCTTTTATTTATAAATAAATAATAATTAAATGTTATATAAGATTCAAAAAGTCTTTTAAAAAAAGTACAAAAATTTTAAACATACGTTTAAAACTGCTTTAAGAAACCGAACCTCGCACTTTATTTATACATATGTACTACCTGCAATTTTGTATAACTAAGACCTATATTATTAGAATTAATATTATTAGACAAAATAAATATAATTAATATTATTGAATTATATTATGTAATTAATTAATATAATTCAATACTATGATTTATTAGACAAAAATAAGTAGCCACCTCTGATAAAAAATCTTTCTTATTACCGAGCCGAGCCGCACTCCGCTTAAAGATCATAGTGTCGCGGTTCTTTTGGCGGCATCTTTGAAGTTGACGGTACGCTATGGGCTTTATATTTTTTTTATAAAAAAATGTTTTCAGTTTTTTAATTATCTTTTTTACTAAGAGTTTCGTTTTAATTTAAAAACATGTATTATTTCTTCTCTATTTTAAATAAATAAAGCTGTCTTTAGGTCTTTGGTAGCTTTATTTCCAATAATGCTAATAGACAGACCATGAACGAACCATCGCATCGTACCATCGATGTTGGAAAAACATCGATGTTGTATGTTCGATATATCGTTACCATAGATGGTCAGGTTTCGATGTTGCCATCGATGTTTAACATCGATGTTTGGCTTCGATGTCGCATCCCTACTTTAAAGTGCGTTTATCTCGAAAACAATTGCTCCTAGAGACCCAAATTAAGTATACATTTTTGACACAGTGGGAATTATAGTAACTTCTTTTTTAATAAACGGGTCAATATACTAATCTTAAAAGAAGTTATACCATCTAAAACAAGTGGGGTAGGCCGTAGCTGGCGCCCTCTTCTAGCAACATCAAAAGTATGGACGAATTTGAATTTCTCGCCTCAAAAAAAAACCCAAATCCCCAATTTTGTACCGCTATGTTTTTCAGTTAAGAAATTATTACGATAAAACGAAAACAAAATTACAAGTTTGACACCCTGTATCTTAGTTGTTATTAACTTAGTAACGTTAATTGCATTTTTTCGACCTAAGGAATCTGCTTTTGCATTGTGTCCCATTACTTCTGGGACACCCTGTATACCAGATTATATTGGCCCCAAGGAAAACACTGGTAAAAAAAAAATTACCGTTTCCCCTCCCCGCCCCCAAGAGACAATTTAGTTTTTAAAAACTGTTGAGTGAAAAAAATTTAAATGGCTATGGTTTTTAAAAAACAATAAATACTTTTTCGAAACTTTGGATTTGCCGATAAAATTTGATCCAATTAACGAAAAAAATACAATTTTTCGCAACTCCCAAACCGAAAATGTTCTTTACCAAATTGTTCCTCTACGGGCTAATAGCATCTGGTATAAAATTGAGGTGGGTCCCATGTCTTAATTTTTAGGTAAAAAAGTTTTAAAAGCCTAGCTACGCCAGTGAAATCAATAGACCGTTACTTGATAACAGCCACCCAGAAGGTGGCGGTAACATTCATAATCATAATAAGAATAAATAAGTTGTGCAGATAGTTTAAATATTTCAAAAACAATACACATAAAAATAAAAAATATGTGCTTCCTCCGTCAAAAGTTATACACTCTCAAGAACATAATAATTAGGTAAGAAAGATAAAGATTTTTAGAAATATTTTAAACAAAATAAGCGGTTATTTAAAACTTTTGGTACCTACAAGACGTACATGTTCTGGTGCTGGTAGGAATTTCTACAACAGGAAACCGCATCCTTAAAAACTATTTCTGATCAGATCCGCGTTATAGTCCAAAACGAAACCTTCAAGTCAGTTACGTCATTGAAACATAAATTTTATATGTAGTAATTTGCAATGTGATTACGAAAAAGTATAAATATTTAAGCTATCAAAACTTTACTTAACACATGATCTAGTTTATATAAACTTTTTTTTTAAATCATAAATCATTTCTGCTAAAATTTTAAATATTTTTATATCCACCTATGGGGTATCAACAGTGTAATGCATTTTTTGCAAAACTTTCTAAAGCAGTGTCTTGATAATTTATTTACATTTCCAGGAACGGACTAACTTTAATTCCATGGTGTTATTTTTTACTCTACTAGTAGAATTCTGTATACTAACTTAGTAGAGATCCATTTATTAAAAAAAATAAAAAATAAGTTGAGGACACGAAGTAATGCACTATCGATTTTTTGTGCAGTAAGATGGATTTAAATGCGGTTTTTTGCATTCAATTCATATTAGGTAGATAGGTGCGACCGCTAGGTCTATTGTGGCGCACACCTTTTTATATTTCTCCCAATAGGATCGGACTTCTAACGAATCCGATACCCGATTGGGAGAGAGTTCTTACATCTCCTCTTAGTTGTGTCGCTACCGGACACGAGCACAGTGTGTGTCTTGGTGTCCCTGTCTCCTGGAGAGTATGACGAGCAGACGATTAGATCCATCATGCCCTCCTCTCCCGGTCCAGTGACGTGGGTAGCTACCAGGTCCTTGTTACAGGAACCAGATGTTCTTTCTGAGGCCGCATCTCCGGCCTTATCCTATGAAAACGGTCCTATCCGCTTTCTGTTTAAAGCCAGGGAACCCTTTTTCTATAAAGGCGGTTCTGTCCGCCTTCTGTTTGGATCGGGAACCCTTCTAAGCACCTGTTTGTCGATGGATTAGCCCTTCCCCGTGAAACAGGCGCCGGTGACTTCAGGGGCACCTTACGAAATGGATTCACCCGTTTCGGTCGGCGCACTTTGTCTGCTTGTGACCTTGAGTGGCACCTCTTGAAACGGATTTACCCGTTTCGGTCAGCCACCTTTGTCACTTTTTTCCTATGAAAGCGGTTTGTCCGCTTCCTGTTTGGAGCTAGGAAAGTAATAGTCCGCCACGGCAGAGCCCCGCATTACCGCAGTAAGGCTAGATACTCCTGAGAGGTCGCCCTGTATCTCAGAGGCACCGTTGGAGAACCTGTTTAAGGCACAGGATGTCATTCACTCATCAGCACGTATGCTACACCTTGGTTAAACTTGTGTTCATCTTAGCTTCGGATCCCGTTCCATACGCTAGCCAAAAGAGTTGCCGATAACCAGCAACTCCAGCGCATGTTCCAAAAGATCCTACTGGGCCCAACCACAACGACGATGTGTGAACACAGCGGTTGAGCAATTCATATTAACGTCTACAAACTTTGTGAACAAATTTAGATAATGGCAAAGGAAAAACTGTTCTGGATTTTTATGACAATTACTAATAATATCAGCCCAACCTTATTAACAGGGGCCCTGCCAATGTCATATTCATGTTCAGCGACCTCGAAAACCCCCAAGTAACAAAATTGAGCTGATATTAGAAGGAATTATCGTAAAACGGCATTTACAGCATCCTTACCTTGCGGGGGGTACTCCGCAGGCCCTTGCCAATGTTATATTCGTGTTCAGCAACCACGAAAACCTTCCGAGTAACAAAATTGTGCTGATATTAAAAGGAATTGTCGTAAAACTCCAGTAGTTGACGTTTACATCATCTTTAGGGTACACCGCAGACCCTTGCCAATGTCAAATTCGTGTTTTGCGACCTCGAAAACCCCCGAGTAACAAATTCTGGCTCATTTCCATCATTATTTACCTGGTTATAAATTTTTATAATTGCAAACTTAAAATTTTTTTGACAATGCATTTTTTTAATGCACGAATGTAGTTTTTCAATTGCCATTAATTAAATTTGTTCACAAAGTTGGAACAAACCGCATTCAAATCCATCTTACTGCACAAAAAATCGATAGTAAGTGTGCCACATTTCCTCGACTAAATGTTGACCCGCATAAGACATGTAAAAAATCCTAACAGTGAAAAGTTTACATGTTTTTTACCTTAAACATCGATAGGATTACTGCGTCTAAGGTAGTGATTATAGTCTGTCTCAAAGTATATCGTTATGGCTTTTGACGGACCATACCCCAATAAACCTTTAACGATTTTATTACCTATTGTTATTGGGTAAACCCATTTGTTCATAGGGCAGGGGTGGGCCAGGTATTTCTTGAGTATTAACCATTAGGCATATACATATTTTGACTAATATTTTAGTGGCAGTGTTGAATAACCATTCTTACTGTGCGTTCCGAAAAAGTTGTTTTACGAGAATATAACTATGTCGGGTCAAAATCATTTGTCATTAGATGCAAAACAGGTTGTGAACAATGTGTATAAAACTTTAATCAGTAGGGGTCTAATTAAACAAAAAGCTTTAAAAGAAACCTGTCTACTTACAAAAACTCCAATATCATTGATAAGGGATATTATTATTAGTGAAGAATTGAACAAAAGAAAAAAACGTAGTGATTTTCAATCTTACCGTATAGACAATAGTGATCAGGACTAATAAGAAGGAAAATATATTGTTTTTAATGAAAGTGGAGTTATTCCTACCTTGGATAAACTAAAAAAAAGCTAGACGAAGACGATACCAATATAAATATTAGCCGTGTCACCCCTCATAGAGTTGTTTGTAAAATGGGATTTAAATACTCAAAATAGACAAAAGATAAGTAGTAATGTAATCGCACAGATTACGCATTTGGGGGAAATTTAAATAATCTTCAAGAAATTAAAAGATATGGTTAGAAAACAGATCATAATTTACCTTAATGAACATGGTTCGATACACACACACAGTATCCAAAGGATGGGTTGATTGCAGTCAAAACTCTCAGACGAAAGCACCTTCAAATAAAGGAAAACGCATTACCATAATACACGCTGGTTTAGAAGACGTTGTCCCAAACTGCTTGCTGCTTTTTGCAAAGAATATTAAGAATTCTAGCTTGGATTATCATGAGGATACAAGTGCAGAACTTTTTTGAAATCTGTTTCAAAATTATCTTTTAAAAAAATATTCCAAACAATAGTGTTATTGTCATGGATAACGCAAGCTACCACAGCCGTCTGCTACACAAAGCACCAGCTTCATCAAGTTCAAAAACTGAAATCCAGAAATATTTGTTAGAAAATGATATTTATTTTGAATTCAGGTACAAAAAAACGCAACTTTTGGAAGTCCTAAATTCATATGCAATTAAAAAAGCAATATGTATGTGATAATTTGGCTGGGCATACTGTCTTACGGCTTCCTCCGTATCACTGTATGTTTAACCCAATAGAGCATTTGTGGAACCAAGGAAAATCAAAGATCAGAGCAGAAAATGTTACACCTACTTTAAGTCTCAGTGTTATAAATTTTATAAAAAATGTAATTACTAACATACCAGTTGAGAGCTGGAAAAATTCACTACAGCACATTATAAAAATTGAGGACTCTTACATTTCTATCCAAAACAACATAAATCCTATTGTAATTAATCTCAATGATGACTCTGATAGTGAAACAGAATTAGATTTAAATATTTAGATTAAAAATGTAATTATGTATAGATAATGCAGTTATAAATTTATTAAAACTTTGCATATATTGAATTTCTTAATGTAATTTTAAGATTATACTTACCTAAATAAACAATAAATTATAAATCTTTATATTATTTAAGTTCGTCCCTAATGTTCTGTCCTTTAATACCTACAGATCCGCAGTTTTATTGCTGTCGGCAGGTATAATCCATAAATGAAGGCAATAGCTAACACGGTATACTTTGAGGCAGACTATACATTGTTATCAGGAAAATATCGAATATGTTGGATGAAAAAAGTATACAAATTGTGCATAATGAATCTTCAAAATAATTACACAAATTTATTTATAATTAGTATACACATTTTATTATTGTAATCATCACACATGTATAGTGAAGGGTAGTGAAAAGTTGCAAAACGTGTCTAGGAACAGAGTCATGGTTTATAATATAAAGAATAGGTTGTCATCTTGTAACTGTCTTAAAAACGTTTGTATATACTTTAACAGTAAATAATCTAATAATACTACATTCCTGAACTACCGTTGTTGTTGTGCAACATTTTATTGTTATTGAAACCATAATATAGTCTAACACCTTCAAGAAAAGTAGAGAATCGGTTCTTTTCCCATCTACATACATATATAAATATATACTAAATCCTAATACTGCCTAATTTTCCTGTGGACCCTAAATTATTACCACTTATCCAATAATAGAACTACACGACTTTATAAGGCCTCCCTAATTTTACCTTGTATTGATGAGAAAACTTTTAGGGCTACGGGATCTCGGATTCACAACTTCGAGTGGTGTTGACAAAACAACTAAATTGATTCAGTTGGCTTATGGGAAATGGCTAGCGAAATATAGATAATCCAATTTAATGATTTTAAAAAGGATAATCCATTTTCAAATATTTGAACTGACTTTAATTTAATTCAAGTAATTATTGTATTGATATTTTGGTGCTGACGTGTATTAAACACACCAATTGGAACGTATATGAAACACTTTTTCCACTTTTCATTATTAAAAGTCTTGAAAAACGATAATGATGATTGACACATCATCGTAGAAATAAACAAAATTAACTTTGATATATGGTACGAGCCATTTGTTGATTTTATTTTAAAAACAAAAACTACGCCCATCAGATATTAAAAAATGTAATCTTAAAAATGGATAGAAATTAATTTTAATTTAAGTTCGCATGCCAAGCATGAAACAATTTTTTAACTTTCAAGTCTAAAATTATTTACAACAAATTAAGCCTGAAATTTAATTATTTAAATTCTGTGCATATTTAGCAAAATATGTAGAGAGTTTTTTGGTAGAGAATTTTTCTATTAAAATAACACCTTCTAAAGTTAAAAGAAGGTATTGAAAAATAAATTAACGTTGCTAAAAATACTTTCATTTAAATTTGATATAGATATTTTCATTGGTTTTTAACGATGTTTGTTCTATTAGAATTTTTTTGTATTAAAAACGTATTTTTATTTAAAAAATGTTTCATACCGTTATGTTCATACCAAAAAATAGTCTAATAAAATATCTTTAAGACTTTAGTTTTTTTGGTAAATCCATAATGGTTTTCGTCGTAAATATTTATTTTGGTTATAATATATTATTAAATAGAAGTGACATGTTTAATAAAAACGGTAAGTAATAAAAATGAAGGAAAGAGTTTGGAATCCATGCACAATATTCTACAGCAAAACCTTAGAAACCTAGAAGACTGGTCTCAAAAGACAGGCTTCCAATTTTCCACGACAAAAACAAAATGCGTACTTTTCTCAAAATCTTATGAAAACAGTACACCGTTATTAAGGATTTATGGTCAGACGCTAAAATTTTACGATAAAGTAAAATTTCTCGGAATGATATTCTACGATAAACTCACATGGAAACCTCATATTCAAAACCTTGTATCGACATGTAGAATGGGTTTAAATATTTTAAAGGTTTTAACCACCAGATCATGGGGAGCGGACACAAACACACTCCTAAAAGTATACAGAGCCCTTATTAGATCCCGCATCGATTACGGCGCGGCCGCTTACGACTCAGCCACAAACTCTGTCCTAAAACTCCTCGATCCTATTCATAATTCAGCCATCCGTCTAGCACTCAGTGCTTTCTGCACTAGTCCTATAAATAGCATGCTCTGCGAAGCTGCAGAACCTCCGCTAAGACACCGGAGAGCATTCTTGTCCCTATCATACGCTACATTCATAAGCGCTAACCCCAAAAATCCAACCCTACGCAACACTTTTGCATCACGTTATAAAAACATCTACAACAGTAAACCCCGTTCTCGTCCAGCGTTTTATGAGCGCATAAACCGATACCAATTAAAATTCCACATACCATTTCCCAAATTTTTTCAAGAAGATCCTTTTATGCCCCCTCCGTGGACTATTAAAAAACCACGTTGTATTACCAGATTAGAGCAATACAATAAACACGACACGCCTCAATCTTGATTAAGGCCAATTTCTCTCCTATTAAATAATCTGCCCGAGGGAGATACTATATATACAGATGCATCTAAGTCGTCACAAGGTACCAGCGCTGCCGTAGTTACCCCAAACAGCACACTTACCTTTATTATGAGCAAGTATACAAGCATTTATACAGCGGAAATGTATGCCATTCTCCAAGCCCTAATGTTTGCCGAGCAAAGCGACAAACAGTTTACTGCAGTAATCTCGGACTCTCTTAGCTCTATAACCGCAATCCAAAATGCATTCTCAAAACACCCTCTGATACAAAGAATATGTAGAGTTCTTTCAAAGATACAAACGGTAAATAAAAGTGGCTTTTATATGGGTTCCATCACATATAGGAATAGACGGCAACGAACAGGCGGATAAAGCAGCTCGGCATGCCAAAGAAAACACTGACTCCATAATCTCCCAACACTGTAGGGAGGACTTCAAAAGCTTTATCAAACATGAAATATATCGCCTGTGGCAAGAGGAGTGGAATTCCACGACGTCGTTGCTACGGGAATGTAAGACCAGTGTAAAACCGCGGCAGTGTAACCTATCCAACCGAAAGGACCAAATAACTATAAACCGCCTCCGTATAGGACACACAAATCTAACACACAGTTACCTCATATCGAAAGAGAACCAGCCGGTATGTGTTCGGTTTGCAATACCCTTAACTGTTAAACATATTTTAGTGGAGTGCCCAGAATTTACAGCAGCTAGACTTAAATATGAGCTTAAAAGACTCCTTCAGGATATTCTTAAAAACAAATTAACAAACACTATAAACTTCATAAAAGATTGTGATTTATATAAGTCAATTTAAAAACATGTTATAATACAGTTTACTAAAATGTAAATAAACTAATGTACTGTCTACGTGCAAATAACCCTTCGCGGTTGAAGCACTTCCTAATAAAAATAAAAAATAAAAATGATTTAAAATGATTTAAAAACTATTGGACGTTACAAGCAATGTCTGTTTCAGTGTTTATATCTTCATTTAGGTTCTTCTTAGATATTTCAAGATAAACTGCATAATTATATTTCTAGTATGGTTTTTTTTTTTTTTTGTCTTGGGACATCAAGGGCGATCAAAGTACTAACGTACCGTGGGTGCTTTAGGTGTGGTGAGAGGGAGTTTGTTCACACGGGACTTAAATGTTTGGAGATTGGGAGGAAAAGGGAAAAATTTCGGGGAGAGGTTCCCAGCTTGACACTCTAGGAATGAAGGAACGAAAAAAAGCGGGAAGTTCGGGGCTTCTCTAATTTGAACTGTAAAAGGATATAAAAGTTGCACTACATGTTGCTCTGTTGGGAGCCGCCAGAGAAGGAATTATACTGGCCAATTCCTCTGAACAGAAGCCGTGAAAATACCTATAGAAGAGCGACAGATCCCCTACAGCTTGACGGTGGGCAAGAAAAGACTGAGAGAGACAAGACAAGACCTGCGCTTGTTTTCTAAGTCAGAATTACATGGTGGCTTAAGAAATTGAATACTAGAATGGAGGGTACCATTGTCGGTTGATGTAGTGTGAAGCTATTTAAGTGGCATTTTTAATCTTTCGCCGTTGTCAATACAAGCACACCATTGTGGTTTTATATTATATCTAAAACGAATAGATTCTTGCTATTAATAAAAGTTAATTCTTTTGTTATCTGGTAGGTGGAATCAATTATCAGAACCTTAATTTTTTAATCGTAGAAAATCTTTTTATATGCTACAAATTTTATGTCATATACTATAAAACCGATTAGTACTTAGATTTTCTTCTTCTTCTTCTTCTTCCCTGGGAGCCGTCTTGATTAACTACCGGAGGCAGCGCAGCCTCATGGGCTTTTTGTGCCTAATCTCCCATTGTCTTTTATATCAATCATCCATTAGTCTTTTTTTCTGTTGTATAACCCGAGACTGGTTGGTTGATATATTCCTGTGGGCTCTTTTCCGGTTGCCCAAATAATGCCTGTTTTTTGTGATTAAATGCTTTACATTTGCACAGGATGTGGTGGCTGTTTTTTCCCCCTCGTCGCACATTCTGCAACTTGAGTCCCCATTGTATGAGCTTATCTTGTGTAGGTGTCCTCTTAGGTCAGGGGTCTCCAAACTTTCCAGCCTTAGGGCCATACTGATTACTCCAGTAAGTTCCGAGGGCCAAAACCATATTATCATTGTTGCCGGGGGTAAGAAGTGAAATAGTCTGCAAATCGGACTAAAGTCCGCAAAACGGCAACACTGCATAATTAATTTTCCTGCATTTCGTAATTTTTGATTAGTCGTAGAGTACGGATGAGGAGTAACGTGACACGACATCTGGTGGACACAAGCGGAAATAGGTAGTACCCTTACGTAAAGATGGCGCTAATAGCACGTACAGAATAATCTCGTTGGTTCCAGAAAGTTCTGGTGTCTTTCACTCACTTCTAGATGGCAGTAATTGGAATATATAAGAAGGCTATGGGGCAACCACAAGTCGTTCCTATGACACTGTTGTTAAATAAAATATTGCATACCTCCTTAAAACGTGTTTGTGCGTGTTTAAATTTAAGACATCTTTATAAATATTTTGATTTGAATTGTTTTTGTGTGTGAATTAGTAGTAGGAAAGAAACGAAAAATTGATAGTGAATGCAAAAAATTAAAGATCAGTGGAAAATTCAGTATTTCGAACTGGCCAGTAACAAGGCGCTATGTTTGATTTGCAAGAAAGAAGCCGTTTTAAAGAAAAAACATTAAACGTCATTATGAAACAAAACATTTTCAAAATTACTCAAAATATACAGGAAGTTTGCGGAAGAAAAATTCGAACTATGCAGCCGGGTTGAAATCGCAGCAATCTTCATTTACAAAACTCAAAACTGAACAAGAGGCTGCAACTGTGCCAGCTTTCGTGTGGCTCTTAAAAAGAAAACGTGGAAAACCATTCACCGATGGAGAAAAAGATAAAGAATGCATTTGCAGTAGCCGAAGAAATGTGCCCTAAAAGGTGAATTTATTAAAAACTGTCAGTATGTCAGCAAACATTGTGGCTCGAAGGGTAGAAAAAATCGCTGAAAATATATCATCTCAACTGTTCGACAAAAATGGACATTTTGAGTGGTTTTCTTTGGCCTTGGATGAGTAAGGGTGTCAGATACTGCTCAGGTGTTGATTTATATTCGAGGAGTAGATAAAAGCTATGAAGTGAAAGAACTTCTTGATATGTATAGTATTCATGGCACAACTACTGGTACAGATATTTTTAAAGGGGGAAAGGCCATTTAAACAAAAAAATGTTTTCAACTGATGGAGGAAAAAAATGAGGGGGAAAAATAAAGAGTGGGCGCTCTTGTGTCAAAACTGTAGAAAATGACGGTGGTTCAAAACCATTAGTCTTACATTGTATCCTTCATCAACAGTCTTTTTGCGGAAAATGTTTGGATATGTCTGACGTTCTGAAACCAGTCATATCAACTGTTAATTTTATCAGATCTTTTTGGGGTGAATCACCGACAATTCGGGCAATTTATTGAAGAGATTGGAGAAACTGACTTACCATATCATACTGCCGTACGCTGGCTTAGTTTTGGGAAAGTCCTTAGCGCTTTTGAACTTCGAGCAGTGATCGAAATTTTTTTTGAATGAAAGCATCGCCCTCTTACTGAATTACAAAACAACGCATGGCTGTGGAAGTTAGCATTCTATGTTGATTTGACAAAACATGCGAACGAACTGAATTTGGGATTGCAAGGAGAAACCCGCATCTTCCTGATTTATACACTAATATAAATCATTCCGGAAAAAATTGAGACTGTTTCAATCACAACTAAAAAGTAAATGTTTTTCACATTTTAAAACATGTGAAATATTCAGCCACACTACTGAGACTGAGTTTCCTATCGATTTTGCAATCGAAACTTTGAGTGCTTTGAAGATAAATTTTGATTTCGTTTTGGGACTTTGATGCCATTGCGAATCAAATTAAGATTTTTCAGAACCCTTTTTGGTATGACATTAAAACCCCTAGCCCTGGAACTTCAAATGGAAATGATTGATCTACAATGCAGTGATAAAATTTAAAGAACAAATATCAAAACTCATCTTTGTGGGAATTTTATAAGAGTCTTCCACTGACAAATTTGATAATTTGATAAATTTGCTCGTGGTCTGTTTTCTTTTTTTGGGAACTATTATTTGTGTGAGAAAACCTTCTCCAAAATGAAGTACACAAAAAATGTTTACAGATCGAAAAACTGTGAGATTTTAAATCTCTTTTAATAATTGGTACAAGTAAAATTAGTCCACAACTACAAACTTTTGTCAGTGGAAAATCTAATTATAAATCTCATTAGTATTTCATATGTCATTATGTTTGTTATAAGTTATGTGATTATTTAAAATGTATAAAATGTTAGTTGGATTCATTTCAAAAATTTTGAGTTATTATATACGGGTTTAAAATTTTCTGCATTTTAACATGTTTTACCTTCAACTGTGTTTCTTTACCCAACTTATCACAAAAACAAAAACAATAAGCCTACAAGAATGTTATGAGTTAGCGGAGTTAGCCCATACCATTCAATGTAGATGTCATATTAATAATTATTCAACATAAAATTAGAATACTTCAGTAAACTAAATTTAATTTGCTAAAAAATTATTTGTTCTCTAAAAGGAGTTTTCAAGTATGCTAGTCTCCGGGGGACAAAATCTGTCCCGGGGGGATGGGCCCTCGGGCCGTAGTTTGGAGACCCCGTCTTGGTTATCATGCCCTGTTAGCAACCTTTCTGTTATGCGAAGTCTTTTCCTACTTTGTAAGAGTAGTTATTTCTTTGTTCTTTTGAATGGGCCTCTTATAAAGCTTTTTCCATGTCTTATTCTACTGGGTTTCCCCCCTATTCTTGTGTTTTTTTCGGATCCATTCCCTGGTTTGCCCTCGTGCTGTGATTTTTGGTCCTCCAAGGGCGGTTCTGGCCCAAAGTATGGTCTGGATGACCCCTGACTCGCTAGCTCATCCCTTTTTCGTTGCCCTTTTACCCCCAAACCCCCGGTACCCACAAGAGATTACTCTGTTGCGTTCTCCCCGGACTTCCCTTCTTTTTGGCATTCCCATGTCAGCTTGGACGTTACCTTGGGGTTTACTAGTCCCCTAGTGACCTTGGCTTCTGTTTTTGCAGATCCGCTTGTTTTTTTTAAACCCATCTGTCATTTTCTTTTGCACAGTAGAAAGCATAATTTTTCCCTTTGAAATACAGAACTGTGTGTTTCTAGTGGAATGGAGAATTGTGAATTCCTCATTTCACTGTACACGCCCGCTCCCCCTTTCCCTGCTGGGGTTTAAACCATCCGTATACCAGATGATGTCTCCAACCGTGCCGGGGAGATCGGGTTGCTGCCACTCACTTCGATCACTTAGATTTTACTTTATTATAAAATTTTCTTTACTCGGCCTTTTTTTTCTTTGTTAAAAGATTTTTTTTATTTATTTCGCTGTTTTTTTTAAATTTGGTTTGGAATGCAAATATACTTACACACAGACTACCTATTTAAAAAAGTCCCTAATACGACCCTGGCTAAAATTCAATTAATCCATAAGGTGTTTGTAATATCTTTACTTTTAATTCGGGCCAGAGACTTCCCGTCCACATATCACCAAGTGGTGCTTATCAACCAAAGCATATGTATATTTAAAAGCTTTAGGCATGTCTAAACTATTTAAAGTTAGTTATAAATCAGTATTTCTAAAGTTAAATAGTACGCGTAGTGTGAGAAATTTTGTTGAAACAGTGTGATTAAACTAGCCAAAAATAATTTACTGAAGATAATTCTGAATATTTGGATAAAAATATTAAATATGTAGGTAGGTGTTTCAATACCATACTTTCCATATTAATGGTTCGTCTACCGATTTGAAATCGTAGGAGTTCAAGTAAGTTAAGTTGCCAATTTGTGTCGATTATATCTCTGACGTGATGGTCCAGTTGCTAGGGCATCCGCTTGGGTCATGAAAGGTACAAATCCTATGGGAGGCAAAAAACATTTTAAATAATGTATCTGTTATGCTGCAAAATATGTTTCTTACAATTTAAGTATGATAAGGTATTTTGGGGAAAACCCCCCATACAAGAAAGGCCACGGGGGGTTTTGGGTGACGTCATCCCTCTGGCCTAAAA
>JAHBCN010002602.1:75309-88597 GCA_019359885.1 Listronotus oregonensis
CTCATCAGCTAGGGGTTTTCCATCCAGGGGCGGACCCAAAATTGTTTTGGGGGGAGCTGGAAGCTACTATTATATACCATAGACAGACAGACTATCTATAGACAGCAAAATATAAAGCTTCTAACGTGCCCCTGGAAATGTATGTTTTAGCTTGAGTTATTTGAGTTACAGCCAAAAAAAAAAATCAATTTAACCTTTTGGGGAAGAGCAATAACTCCTACAGCCCCTCCTCTCTGGTTCCCCCCGTACTACTATCTTCAAAGTTTTTCCAAAAAAAATTTCCCTTTTTTTTTCAGTTTTTTTACGCCAATTTCGGGGGCCCCCCCGCCCCCCTTTTAGAAAAAAAAATTTTTTCCCCGGGCCCGTGTGGCGTCAGGGGAATCAATTCCAGTGGCGGGCATTTCAGAAAATAAATGATAAAAATTTTGTCAAAACATGTAAATATTTTTACAAACAAAAATTATTTTCTCCATTTTATCACCCTTTAAATTAGTACCCAAACCCATATTATTTGGTTATTATTCGTTAATAAAATGTAATTTTTTTGCTAAATTTTGCACACCTCCTATTTTGAGGTTATAGACACAAATTTAAAGTTTTTTTGGGGGTTTTCATAGTTTTAAAAAAAAACATTTTTTACTTTTATTTTACCTTTTCCATTTTTTTTTTGCTCAAAAAAAAAAATAAAAATTTTAGTCTTAAATAAATTAAAAAGACGTAAAAACAGAACGATAGACAATCCAAGTTACCCGACTACCAACACCACCGATCTTGCAAATTCAAATTTAAAAAGTTTTTTGACGCATTGCTTCACAAAAATATCCACTATATAAGGAAACGAAAGCCCTGAAATATCACTTGTAGAATCCAATAACTATTTTGAGTGTTTCAAGTTCCATATTTAGTGGATATTTTTGATTAGAAATTACGGGCCGAGCGAAGCAAGGTCCGCATACCTTATAACAATGTCATAAAGAAAACTATTACAACTTGGCAACAGGTCAACATTTTTAGAATTTCGAGTTGAATTCGGACTTAAATGTTTTGCCTACTTTTTATTGAAAATTAAGGTTTTTTTCCGTACTTTTTGAGTGATTTTTTTTAAATTAATAAAATAGTATGATTTTTTAAATATGTTTTCTTGAAAAAATGACAAATTTAAAGAAATAGGTTAAAATGTAATTAAAAAAATTAATTTTACCAAATACTATAAGAGGCGGCCAAAAAACTTTCTGATTCATGTTTAAAAATCGGAAAGTAGGAAGTGTGAAAAAAACTTAAAAAATTCCGTTATCCGAATAATTACTACTATTGTTTATTTGCCTTTTTAAAACTCTGGATACCTTTTGCAAAAACATATCTCTGCAGCATTCAAAGTGGTTATTAGTTTCCAGGATTGCGTTCCCGAATCCCATGGAAACATTTTTAACCATTATTCGTTTTTTTAACGTTTGGTTTTTTTTTGTAGGCGGATTTTTGTTAAAAGGTTGGTTAATATTAAAAATTTACTAATTAAAAAGCACTTAACAACACTAAATCTTTATTTACAATTTTACACACAATAAATAAGATAAACTATAATAAAATTAAAAAACAATATATATATATATATATATATATATATATATATATATATATATATATATATATATATATATATATATATATATATATATATATATATATATATATCTATATACTACGAAAACTAGAAATTTACAATATTTAGAAAATACTCTGTATAGCAATTAAAAAAATTTAAACTTACAAAAACTGTCAATACAATATTAACTAAATAAAATATCGAACAGCACGAAAACCCTGTCGATACGCTTATTTTCAAAGTCTGTTCAAGTTTAAAAACTAAAGGATGTGTGTTGCCACATTTAATCTTCTCGATAACAATGTTTTCAATACAAATTGGCGTGCTATTTTAAATGCGATCGCTGGCTGGTAAGTTATTCTCGCAAAGTATGACAACGTGGCGATGAAACTTTTTGCCGGTTCACTGTTATTTGAGCGGAAAAGTATATCATAGGCTTAAAAATCATTTACTAGTGTTAGATTTTTATTCAGCCGCTTCGTTGGTTGGGTGGCCGGTATTAAATGAGCCACTGACAGAAATATTGGACTTTAGGTATAGAAAGAAATACATATTCACAAAATTTTTAGTTAAGGAAAATCTTGCCGAAAAAGTTTCGTGCATTTGGCAAATTTATTTGCTGTTCGTAATACAAGAAGTTAAAGGTATTTCTTTTTGTTTCAGACTGACTTACAGCAGCAACATCTACAGCCTCACGGTGGACCTAGACAAGTACGTCGTACACGCAGCGACCTGGGCGGACAACGGTTACTTGGCTGGGAGCAGCGTCAAGCTGCACGCCGGCTGCTGCGCAATATGGCATCATCACGTCGGCCAATAAGTCCTCGTAAGCGCCCACCCGATGGAAATGATGATGGAGCAGTGGTTTTACGCAGACAGGCGCATGGTGCTCCTCCACGGCGACCTGCCTTAAGACGGTCACTCAGCCAGCCTATAGATATAGACAAGCTTTCGCCACTGTTGCTCACCAAAACTAGTACGTACCCAATACTTTATTCTCGTCTATATTTTCTATATAATTAGTTGAGGGTTTTACATCTAAAACCATTTTTTTTAAATTTTAATTTAATGCACTCTAATTTTAACACAAAAATATAAATATAACATGATGTAAGGTTATTAGGGCACAAAAGTCTCCACGGGCACAAAAAGTTATGTCAAAAAGCCCAAAAAAAAACGTATTTCTTAGCTGTTAACAATTCACATACCAAAGGTGCTTTCGATTTGTATATTCAATTTGCACATTTGTTCACACCGTAAGAACTTTTGCTCCGAACCCATTGGAGATGGATCTGACAAATGCTTTTATAAAGTGTTTCATAATTTTAATATATATATATATATATATATATATATATATATATATATATATATATATATATATATATATATATATATATATATATATTATATTTTAATTTGGATTTTTTTATAAACTGTAAAGGCTCTATTTTTCATACTTTTAAGAAAAACTAAAAGTTATTTAACAATATAAAGTCTGATTTATTTATAAAAATGTGTACAAACAATGCTTTCTTAACATTACTTTAAAATGCAAACTGCTCATCATTCTAAATTTATTGTCGTTTTTTGAGATAGAGAAACAACAAGAAGCTGCAAGAATTGCCTTGAACCTTTAAAATTTGGTGGAAAGGACAGCTGCCCCAACGAAAGTAAGTGAAGGAGCGATATTTAATTTTAAAAAAAATGGACTAAAATGGGACAAAAGCTTTAAAGTAGTATCATCAACAAGGGCAAAAGGATATTCCAAAAGATGTTGATTGCAATACAATGCAATATAAACCAATGGTAACAATGGGAAACCTAATGTGTGGCAAAGTGATTAAACTAAATTTTAATAAAAATATTTTTTTTTAATAAAATATTACATGATATAAATCAAAGATCGTCATGGTCAAATAACAAATCGTCGGTCTCATCTTCGTCATCCGAATCAGTCACTATGACGGGGTTTATATCTGAAACATTGCATATTCTGATTACTTCCCATGCTTCTAGGATCTCTTTTTGGGCATGCCAAATGTAGTTCTGCCAATGCTCAGCGGTTATTTCGCTAAGGACCTTTTCCCACGTTGCCAACACTTCAGAATAGGTTCCTTTTAAGGCAGAAATATATTGGTCATATTTTCTTTTGCACTCTGACCAAACCATTTTGATTGGATTATATTGACAATGGTACGGTGGGGGGCGAAAAACTTTATGTCCAAAATGTTTCACATATTCGTCAATGAAATACTTTTCTAAACTTCGGTTTTTTTCTACCAAATCCCAGAGTTGGTCTTTCATAGCTGTCTCAGGAAAGGCAATATTTTCTTCGGAAAGCCACAGAATTAATCTTTTTTTGGTCCAAGATTTGCGGGGTATGTCTTCTACCAGCCCGGAGTGGTAGCTAGCATTGTCCATGATAATTAATGATTTGGGTGGCAAATTTGGAACAAGTTAATATTTAAACCATTTTTCGAAATTTTGGCGGTTTATGCTATCATGGTAGTCGCCACTCTTTGTACCACTTTTAAAGACTAAACTAGCTCCCTTGATAAATCTGTTTTCATTGCCGGCGTTGACGACGATATATCTATAACCCAAAAAAATTAATGTTTTAACATCGGCGCAAAAGGAAAAAAAATGTTTTTATAGTATTTATTTAGATGTTTGGTATAATTAAAAACATATATTCACTTCATCCCATCACGAATCCAGATCCCAAGGCAATTCTTAAATCCAATCCTAGCACATTAATCAAAACGGAAAAAATGTTAGGGCGCAAGTGTAAAGGTATTGGTAATTGATCTCCTACCAATGGTTTCTGTTTGAATAAAAGCAACTTTTACTCACCTTCACTGCTTTTTGAAGAGCTTGTGGCTTTGGTATCATCCTGCCAGGTATTTATAAAAGTTCCTTTACTGAATATCCATGTTTCGTCAAGAAATACTGGGTTAAGACCGTTTTGAAGTAGACTCATATTTTTTGTGTATTTTCTCAAAAATGTAATTCTTTTATTAAAAACATCTGGTAAATCCAGGAGATACTTTCGGTTGTTACTTTTCTACCACTGAAATCCAATTTCTTTTACCCATTTTCGCAAAAAACTAATGAAGAAGTTAAAATGATTGCTCATTTCATGATTTAATTTTTGATGGAGAGATTTTATGGTAATATGCTCTTTAAGTGCATACATACATGGTATCCCGGATCTTGCTTTTTAAGTAGTCAGTAATTTTGATATGCTCTTTATTTCTTGTTGATGATACTTCTTTAAAACTTTTGTCCGATTTTAGTCCATATTTTTTTAAACAAAATATTGCTGTTGCACTCACTTTCGTTGCGGCAGCTGTCATTTTCACCACATTTTGAAAGTTGAAGGCAATTCCTGCAGCTTCTTGCTTCTCTAGCTCAAAAAAGCTAATAAATTTAGAATAATGAGCTGGCTTTGCTCGTTTAGTCGCTTATTGCCTATTTTTTCGGCATTTTTACTTTTGACGCACGCAGATAATTTTTTTTGACAATGCGAAATTTTGAACTTGGGAATTTGTCATTAATGTGACAAATAACAGTTGAAATTAGAAAACACATGACTTTTTTTGGTAAATTTATTGTTTCTCTCTGCAAAAGTGTATCAGTTAAGGATGCAAAAAAATGTCGGAACTGCATATCCGAAAAAATTCAACTATAGTCACATTAGTCCCAAAAATAAAAATCTATATAAACCATGATTAGATGCCTTTTTTACCAACGCTACTTATGTACGATAGTAAGAATATTTACTAACGATATTCTTTATTAACAGATCGTGTTGTGGACACCACCACAGTACTTAGCGAGGATGAACATGACAACCGAGTTGTTAGCGCTGCTAGTAATACATCCGATGAAGATACTATGTCAGATTCAGACGTATCTTCAGTGGCTTCTTTCAGTGACCGTAAGAAGTCATTGGAATTAGCAGGTGTTGATGATGATATGGTGGTGTTGGCAGAAGCTGTATTTGATCATGTTGCAATCGAAGCTGACGAACTTGCGTTTAGGGCCGGTGACGTAGTTGAAGTAGAAGACACTGCTGATCGAGAATGGTGGTGGGGATCGACAAATGGAAAGTCGGGGTAGGTCACAGTATTTATTGTTAAACAATAACCGTAAAAATATAAATTGTTTATACAGACAGGTCCACTGTAGTGGAAGCATAGAAATCACTTAGGCCAATTGACTTACATTCGCCTGACTCGAGCTAGCGAAACAAAACTCGCAAAAACGATGCGATAAAAATGTGGAATGTTTTTGAAAATTTAATTTTGAATTTAAATATTATTTGCTTTCTTGCAATTGCAAATACGTGGTAAGTTCTCTTGGAAACTCGTTTCTTCACTAAAAATAAATAATAATGGACGTTTACGAACTTCGTGAAAAGGTTCAAATTGTAAAATGGTATTTCCAAGGAAAGTCATATCGACAAATTCATGAATCTTTTTCCGAAGCATTTGAAAACAGACCTACACCATGTCCGAAAACAATTTTTAGAATTATCCTAAATTTTGAGACCCACGGGTGTGTGTCTCCCCAAAAACATAAAAAACAGGAACTCGTATATGAAGAACGGAAATTAAGAGGCATTAATTTGTGATACTGCTGAACAAGACCCCACTGTAACCAGTAGACAACTTGCTGAGGTAACAGATTCATCGCCTACTACAGTTAAAAGAGTCCTTAAAAAAATGGTTTCCGATCCTACAAGGCCCAAAAAACACATTACATTTTTTTCGAAGACCAATATCGACGTATGGAGTTTTGCGAATTAATAATGGAAAGGGCAAATACAGAGGAAAACTTTCTTAGATCGATTGTTTTCACCGATGAATCGACCTTTCCATTATTAAATCGACATAATCCAACTCAAGTTCGATATTGGTGTCGTGAAAACCTACACAGGTATTTTGAGGTTCGAACCCAGTATCCTCAAAAATTGAATGTTTGGGCTGGTATGGTGGGAGAACACCTTATTGGACCTTTTTTTATTGAAGGCAATTTAACTGCAGCAATTTATTTGGATCTGTTACAACAACAAACTGTACCGGCAATTCGCCAATTATTAGGAGTAAGATTTGGTAATATCTGGTTTCAGCAAGATGGTTCTCCCGCTCACAATGGACGTATTGTTCAAGAATATTTGAACAATACGTTTCCTAACCGTTTGATTAGTGGACGTGGAACCATTTTGTGGCCCGCGAGATCACCAGACCTTGCTCCTAATGATTTCTTTTTGTGGGGTTATTTAAAAAATAATTTAGAAGAACTTTGAATAAAAATCGAAGAAGCTTTTCAAACTATCAGCCCAATATGCTAACAAACGTTAGACGGGGTTTTTACGATCGTTTGGGATATTGCCTTGCGCAAGAAGGAGGTTTGTTTGAATATTTATTATAATTTCATTTTAGAGTATTTTTTATGTTTATAATTTATTTTCTTATTGCGTACTATTTTAATTTTAGAAAAGAGTTTTGGGATTAGAGAACTTACTTTTTATTTTGCTTTGGCAATTAATGAACTGATAAATAAAGCTGTTGGTATTTAATTCCCTATTAGTAAATAACGGTATTCAGTATCAACTGTTTTCTCAACAGATTAGACCGCATAAATTTATTTTTCGTAATTTTCAAGCGAGCCTTAAACCATACAACACACCCGTCCGAAAGCATATTACAAACGGTTATCTCGTTTGGTTAATGCCAATGCTTTATCGATCGAAGCGGACAGTAGGAAATTCATCAGTTCCCTGCCTATGTTTCTACTACACTGGACCTGTCTGTATACTCAACAACATGTAAGTGTTGTGTTACTACAAATAAACAGTGTGTCTGCTTAAGTTCGCACCATATGAAAAACTTTTTTATTATTAATTTTACTAAAAAAAGATATTCATTATAAAAAAATTTCATAGTGTTAAACCTAAAATGCATCTTTCAGATATCAAATTTTTTTAGTCGTATACGAGATTTTTCAAAAAATGTGAATTTGGTGCAAAAGTAAATTACCTTTATTTTTGACGATATCAAAAATTGTTATTAAGAAAAAGATGCAATTACAGTCAATCTTGTAATAACAGACACCCTTTTATATCCCTTTCAATTAAAATATATTATATATATATATATATATATATATATATATATATATATATATATATATATATATATATATATATATATATAATATATATTTTTTAATATATGAAATAAAAACAACCTTTTTATATTGGCCGGAAATTTGTATTTTATTATTTTATGACTGTATCCTGCAAATTTTACAGGTGACAATACCCAACAATAATATTTGTGGCCAGATTCAAATAGCGTTAGTGGCTTGGGGGATTATCTTCCCATTAATTTTTAGTTGTGTCTTAAATCGATAAAGGTATTGTGTTCGGAATCAAAAAGTGTTTAATTACGTCCCCAAAACAAAATCGTTTTGGGGACGTAAAAGAAAAAAATTGATGTTATCGCGAAAAGTTTGGTGATGTAAAATTCTTAATTAATGATATTATCAGGAATAAAGCTAAACTAAATCGAATGTTTAAAGGTGTTAATTTAAAACAAATGAGGAAATTCCAGAAGTAGGGAGGACTGGCAGTAGATCAAGTCGTTTACAATGGGTTCTGCAAAGTAAGAGTTAAAAATGTTTCAATATATGGACCCTCAATTAAACAAAAAGCACTTGAGGCAGCAAGCAATTTAAAAGTGGAAAATTTTGTAGCCTCGAATTGTTGAACAACTGTTACCTGGCAATACTGGTCACCCTTCTATAAAGACCAATTATTCCAAATTGTATGGTGGCCGTTATAGACAAGTTTTATTCTACAATCATTTACATGATTTTTTTTTATAATATATTTAGTGTAAGAGAAAAAGTAGAAATTGTGTTAATCGTTGGTGATAATTATAAAACTCATGAAGCAGCTGAAGTATTTATAAAAACAGACATCCTTAGAAAAATATACACCATGCATCAGTAATGAGAATTATGGAAAATTTAAACAAACGTCGAAAACCTGTTGCAAGTTAAATTTAATGTTATCTGCATTATTTTTTATTTGACGTTTACTGTCAAACAATTATTGCTATTAGGAAATCATTTATTTATTAGCGCATCCTAAATTTCACGTAACTACAGTTACATTTGCATTGTTATTGTAAATAAAAAAAACTTTTTATGTAATTGGATGTACTTGCATATTTAAACGTAGTTTTTAGTTCCGATCAACTTTCTGAATAACAATTTTCGATATTGTCAAAAATAAAGATAATTTACTCTTGATATTTGTTCGTATACGACTAAAAAAAAATTATATCTGATGGTTGCATTTTAGGTTTAAGAGCATGCAGAACTTTTTATAAAGAATAACTTTTTTTCGTAAAATTAATAATAAAAAAGTTTTCCATATGATGCGAATTTAAGCATACACACTGAACAGGGTCTTTGATTATATTTTCGTGGCTTCTGGAGCCTTTATTTTTGAAGACAAAAAAAAAATGTTTAATATAAAAATTGTAGGTTTTTTTCCATATTATTTTTAAAATTATCAGTAAAAAAATATCGCAATAAAAAAATGGAAAAATATAGGCAACTTCAACTTTTTAAGTGTAACACCCTGTATATTATGCGCTACAATAAAAGATCTTTTTTTTCTGATTTCAAATATATATATTTTTTTTTTTTTTTTTTTTTTTTTTTTTTGATGATATTTTGGTTTTGAAACCATTTTTGAGATATTTAAGCTTAAATTATAAATAAATTGAAAAAAAAATCATTTTAGTATCAAGAAAGCTATGAAAATAATAAAATTGTTTTAATAAATTTGACGTATCGATATTGTAAAAAGTTAAAATTTATCATTTTAACTATTAAAAATAGTTTGTATTCCTTTTTTTGTCGATGAGCTATTCAGAAGAACAAAAAATCGCTATTATGCGTCTTTTTTTATGGTGTCAATAATAATGTGAAGACATTGCAAAGGGAATATTACTTATTATATTCTTAACAACGGGTATCATTTATAGATACTATTAAATACATAGTACGAAAGTTTATAGAACAAAAAAGCTTTAAAATGAAGAAAAGAACTGCAGCACGAAATGAAAACAAAGTTTTGGATATCCTCGTTTTTTCAGGAAAATTTTACTTTTTCTATTGGACTAGCACTAACTACTTTTAATAATTTTAGAAAATCCTGAAATATCAATCTTGGATGCGGTATCTGAACTTAATAAAATAGATTATAAAATTTATTTAACCTTAAAATTTTACAAATTTTATCCTTATAAATTTATGTCCGTTCAGAATCTTCCTGAACAAAACTTGCAGGACCGACCTAAGTATGCATTGGAAATAGCTAGATTTATGCAGCAGGATCCAAAGTTTTTAAATAAAATTCTATTCACCGACAAGTCTTCCTTCACTTTAGCAGGAATGTTTAATCACAAATAAAACATTATTGAACCAGAGAAAACTCTGACCAAATTCAGCAACATAACAATTTCATTGTTTCCATGGCTTTCTTGATACTAATATAAAACTTTCTTGAAATTTATTAATAATTTAACCTAAAATACCTCAAAAATGGTTCATCCAAATATGATCAATGTATACATATATTTGAATTCAGAAAAAAAAAGATCTTTTGTTGTAGCGCATAATATACAGGGTGTTTCATTTAAAAAAGTTAAAGTTGTCTATATTTTTCATTTTTTTATTGCGATATTTTTTTACTGATAATTTCAAAAGATAATATGGAAAAAATCCTACAATTTTTATATAAAACATTTTTTCTGTCTTCAAAAATAAAGGCTCCAAAAGCCACGTAAATATAATCAAAGACCCTGTATATAAGCCGTAGAATATTATTTTAATTTAGCATTTTTTTATTAACATTTTCCGTTATTCATATTTTTGTTTAAAGTTTTCATATATATTGTTATAATATTAATATCATTTTAGTTGGTTTCCTGCTCAATTTGTACGCTTACGTGTAAGTCAAGAGGACACTGTGGAGGACTGTTTGGCGGCCATCGCATCAGGTCGTCCAGTTTCATCACAAATTCGAAGAAGAACTAGTATATCATTATTATCTAATGACCAAGTACGGACTAGTGTAGTACGAGAACTAGTGCATACCGAACGGGATTTTGTTAAAGTGTTGCGTGATGTGGCAGAGGGTTATGTGTCGGAGTGTCGAAAACGCACAGACATGTTTACCGATGAACAGATTTCTACGATATTTATTAATATAGAAGACATACTCGGTTTTCAAATTAGCTTTCTTAAAGACTTGGAAAATTGTATTAACTGGGATGCGCCTCATAAGAGTTGTGTAGGAGAGTGCTTTTTAAAACACAGTGCAGGTTTTACAATCTATTCAGATTATTGCAATAGGTAAGACATTTACGGTTTTTAAAGAAGAAAGATGTAGTTACTTTTTTTTGTATTTGCTTCAGAAAAGGGCTATTTTCGGACTAATTTCAGTCCCTAAAACGAATCAATTTTGGACTTAGTCCAACTAAGTCGGTCATGACAACTTATTTCAATAAAACAAAGACCTAAATTTTTTAAATGTGGACAATTTTTAAAAATTGACTGGTGTTGTCAAACTTCTAAACATACATATTAAAAAGATTAAATGTTTTTTGAAGCACAAACAAAAAAATGTTGGTGTAACACGTACCTAAATCAGTTTCTTGTGACTCAACTCAACGATTCTTCCAAAAAAACTTAATTTAGGTACTTGTTACAAAAATAACTATTTTGAGATTTAAAATAGTATATTTCATTACCAGTACGGAAATGACGATTTTTCCGGCTGCGCCTCACACGGGAAGTCATGCAAGAACGTAAAAATCCATTTCTGGACGTGTAATGAACGATATTTTTTATTATACTTAGGTACCTGAAAACAACATAAACAAAAACATCGCAAAAATGATTTAAGAAAATTGCGATTATTTATTTTTATTTTTAAAACAGTAAAACAAATTAACAAAAAAAATTACAAGCTAATTAAATCTAAGAAAATTAATTTTGGACGGAACCGTTATGATTAATGATTATATTTATTGTACAATTCGTATTATTTTAAGCTCAATCCCTTTTGTATTTCTTTTTGTTGAACTAAAGATGTTGAAGCGGAGTGTTCGTGTATGTTTTGGTTCTCTTGATTGACTGTTACAGATTTTGTAGTTTCCAAGTTACAAGGCCTAAACAACTTTTGGGATACTTCAATTTTCTTTGTATGGACCCTCTATATATCCTTCCGCTACATTGGAAGAAAGCCATCCTCCGTGTCTTTTAAAGTGAGCAAATCACCGCCGCTTTCAACAACATGGTAGCCGAAGAACGCCTTAGCCCATGTCCGGTATATTCTTCGTGATTTTTAGTTTTAAGTATTTCGCAACAAGTTTTGGAATACCAACTGACACCCAACATGTTGAGCGTAACATCTTTGGTTTCGGTATGCAACAAATAATCTACTCTCCATATTTTTAGGGCGGAGATCTGCATATTTACGGTAAAGTGTACAGGGATTGAATTTGCAATTTTCATTGGTAATGGTAAAACTTCTTGACCTGTGAGTTTTTCCATCTCGTAAGAACACGACAAGGAAACGCCCCTTATCTTTCACATCGTCTAAACTCAAACGTATTAAATCATCTCTGCGGCATGCGCCGAAGATGCCAAACACTAAAATTACTTTTGCTAGTAGATATTGTCAATCTGAAGCTTCACATGAAAATTTGGTTACTTGTTCTGATGTAAGAACCTTGGATTTCTTTGGTACATATCCTACAGCTTGTTGTTTCAAAAAAGCGATTGGATATTGGTTGTGAATATTTTCTTTTATTACCAAACAACTCTTTAACATGGAGAATCGACTCCATAAGGTGAATGACTTCATAGATTTGGCTTTTTTAGAAAAATAAACTAAAAAAATATCGTCACTCACAATTTTGATTCTTTTCTGAGTCCGCCATTCGGTAAAAATGTGATATTCATGTTCATATCTTAAACTGGATTTCACTGGTAATAAATCTTCACTCAACTTCTGCCGCTTATTGTAATATAATATCGGGAATATCCGGATTTTCTTCCAAATCTGAATTCATTTTTGAAAATGGCATAAATTTCACTGACAGAAAATAAAATATGTAATTAATAAATAAATCGTTCTTATGAACAGTTTCCATGGATGGATTTTTGTATAAGCGCACGGAAAAAGGGATCGGGAAAAAAAAATTCCGTGCGCTGTTCTGAAAATGTCATATTTACTGTATTTTATACACAGTTAGAAAGGTAGTTTTTTCAGGTAAGTATAATGAAAATATGTATGCAGTTCATTCAATAAGCATCGTATTGCCAAAAACACTAATAAAAAAACAAGTAGTAATTATAGTGCTTTAAAATATTTTGTTCATTGCAAAAAAAAATATTTAACAAAAACCGCTTGGTGGAATATATTTGTCGAAGTAATCAAATACAATAAAATTATTTATTGATTTTGTGCGTATGTGTGAAAGACTAATGGCAACTAAAGTTTTTTTTTATTTTATAAAAACCAGTGCAAAGTTTTTTTTTTTTCAAAAAATGGTGTTGTTTTTTTAATTTAAAAAAAATTTTAAAAAAAAA
>JAHBCN010002603.1:0-88303 GCA_019359885.1 Listronotus oregonensis
GAGGGCCATCCAGGTAACGGGCCGACGACCTACCAAAAAGAGGATCAGCCGCGGAAATGATGGCCCGGAGCCATTCTGCGGTACCCGGCAGGTCTCTTCAAAGCATCTATTAAGAGTTGGGTAAAGCATTTCAAAGCGGGGGGGTACAAACACCGGGAAAACGACAGGCAAAGCAGTTCATTAAGACCTGCTGGCCCAAAAGCATGGACCTACTGAGCCACAGCCGTAAGGTCGTAAGGATAAGGTGTCAACTAAGGGGTCATTGTAAACTCAACAAGAACCTGGAAAGAATAAACCTGGTGGGGATAGCCTGTGAGGTTCGGGGAAGCTGAAGAAACAGCCTTACACGTGTGGTGCCATTGCGAAGCACTATGCAGGCTTAGGTTTACGGGGCTTGGGAAGGAAAAGCCAAAACCGGCAAGTTATATGGAGTGGCCAGTGTCGAGACTCTGGGTCTAGTTAAGAAGACGGGCTTGGACAATACTCTAAAGAACGATAGGAGAAACCACAATAAATTTAAGGTTGCAGAGGGGGGGGTCATTTTTCGCCATCTCCGCTCAAATAATCTAATCTAATCTGTATAACCTTTGAGCCAATGCCGCTATACCGCAATCATATCGACAGCTTCATCATTTGTAAAAGGCATTTTAATAGTTTTAACGCTTTATATATGTGTGCAACGAACACAAATTGGACTGCCTAATTTTAATATTTGTTGACAAGTTGATTTTAAGCATTTGTTTTTTCCTCCATGGCCTACTCTTCAATATTCTGCCTACCTTGCACTTGCATTTTATATACATTGATTATTATGCCCCTTACGCGTTTTTTTTTTAAATTTTTTGAACAACGAATATTTTAATTATTTAAAAATTATTAAATTAAGACATTTTATCATTGAACCTTGAAAAAAGACAAATAAATAACAAAAAATATCGGTGTAATAGCGTCTTATTAAAATTATATGATAACTAAATACGAGATACGGTTTTCACTGGCCTATTTAGCTATCATTTCACTATATTTTTATGAAAAAAAGTCATATTATTGCATTTAATTTTTTAGAGAATTTTGCCATTTTCTGTTATTAGATCAAAAAACGCGCTCTAGCGGCATTACTAAGAACTAGACATATCACAGATAAGACGGATTTGTTGGAGCAATAAATGTTTTTTTCTAACGAGACCAAGTTTTTAAAATCCGTTCAGTCGTTTAGGAGTTACAGCTGTTTATTTAAAAAAACATTGAATTACCCCCCACCACTTTATTTTAATAGATACGTCACAAAGTGTTAAACAAAAATTACTGGAGTAAAGCTGAACTTTAAAAAGCATATATTTTTGGTAACATTTACTGGGTAGATTTCAGTGAAAAATCACTTAAAAAGTTTAAGATGGCGGTTACGCCCCCTAGCGACCATCTTGGAAATCTGAAAATATTTTCCACGGTATTCTTTTGGCCACTTTAGTCATAAAATTTTTTACCACAAGTCTCTACGACGAATAGTTTTCAAAATACAGTACTTTTCATTCTTATCTGGCCACCCTGTACATAATTCTTGATTTTTACACTAAAGTTACACACAATATTCAATAAACACCTTTTAAAACCTTGAATTTTTATTTATCTTACTCCTTTTTTTTTCATTAAATTGCGAACTTTCAAGTTCAAAGGCAGTAGCCATATTTGTTTATAAAATCCCTAGTGTATACATGGTTGCGGCCATGTTGCGGCGTGTGAAAGTGGATGTTTGCAATTTAATAGAAAAAAGGTATAAAATAAATATAAAAACAAGTTTTTAAAAGGTGTTTGTAAAGTATTGTGTGCCAATTTAGTGTAAAAATCAAAAATTCTGTGCAAAAAGAAGGAGGAATAGTGTAAATAAGGTTAGTTTGATTTTCTACTCTGATGATGAATATCTTTAAAACGAAATGTTGCTGAAAAAATATTTTTTTAGATTAGCAATCAGCACCCCAAAAAACCCCGTATACCTACCGAATTTGGTCAAAATCGGAGAGGCGGCAACTTTCGAGACAATCTACCTGAAACGCTATGCTTGATCCTTGCATATTGAGAGCTAATTCGTTTTTGCGTACAGCAAGAGTATACATATTTTCCCAGACATAATGGGCCAGGTGAATAAAAGGAAGCAAATACTTATATTCGAGTTTTTTTGAAATAGACTTATGTAATATTAAAAGATCAAACAAGGAAGCTACTATAGTAAAAGTATTTACTCTCTTTTATTCACCTGGTCCGCTAAAAAAATAATTACAACTGGAAACTGAAATTATTATATTATCTTAAACAAAAAGTCTATTTGCATGAAGAATCGTGGCCATTTAGTTTACCTTTGTGTCCTAAATCGAATTAATACACACAAGCAACAAAACGAAACGAATGTTTATTTGTCTTCTCGGTAATTGTCTCGAAAGTTGCCTCCTCTCCGATTTTGATCAATTTGGTATACGGGGGTTTTTTGGGGCGCTGATTAAGAATCTGAAAAAACAAAATTTCGGCAACGTTTCGTTTTCGAGATATTCATCATCAAAGTTGAAATCAAACTAACCTTATTTACACTATTCCTCCTTCTTTTTGCACAGAATTCTTGATTTTTACACTAAATTGGAACATAATATTTTAAAAACACCTTTTAAAAACTTGTTTTTATATCTTCAAAGTTGAAAATCAAACTAACCTTATACATATTCTCCTTTTTGACAGAATTCTTGATTTTTACATAAAGAACATATTTTAAAACACCTTTAAAACTGTTTTTATCTATTTACACTTTTTCCATTTAATTGCAAACCTCCACTTTTACACGTCGGATCGTGGCTGCAACCATGTATACACTAGAGAATCATGGCCGCCCTGCTTAAGAGTGAAGCTTCGCAATTTAATGGAAAAGGTGTAAAATAAATAAAATATTAAGGTTTTAAAGGGTGTTTATAAAATATTGTGTGCCACTTTATATAAAAATCAAGAATTGTGTACAAAAAGAAGGGGGGAAAATAGTGAAAATGAGGTTAGTTGATTTTCAACTTTGATGATGAATATCTCGAAAACGAAACGTTGCCGAAAAATATTTTTTCAGATTCGTAATCAGCGCCCCAAAAACCCCGTATACCAAATTTGGTCAAAATCGGGAGGAGGCAACTTTCGAGACAATTACCGTCTTCTCTAGTTCAAACTACACTAAGTAATATATAATAAAATAAAAGTACTTCAATAAACGCAAATTGTTTAAATGGAACTGAGCCATCCTTAGTTAACTTAAAGTTTAGCCTAACATAATTTCCGATTTAGGTCTAAGGCTCCCCTGCTCCATCGTGATGAGGTATTACAAGCCATCGCAAGGGGAAAACTTCAGCTCTTTTGGGACTAAAACCATGGAAAACCACAGAGAAATAACCTCACTTTCCTTCAAAAATGTGTTTTTGAAATAGGTTGTGTTAAATGGAATTTGATACGATAACAAATATGCTATTGGCAAAACCATTGATTATCTTGTGATATAATAATTTTCAATGCTGCCGCGGAATTCTGAGCACGTAGAATTTCACTTACTGCTTCGCAGCTATACAGCCGGTATTCGGATTATTTTTACTACCTTTCTATGTAGTTTAAAAATTTAAAAAGTAGGAAGACCGAATAAGTATTACCTCTGGAGTATACATATTAAGACACTGTTGCGTTAAATATTGTGGAACTGTGTTTTTAGCAGAAGATTTGCTAATATGGATATGCTGCAAATATTTCTTTTATGTGCATTAGTCGCATCCTCTTCACCAACGCCATTTATTTTTGAAGATAGTTTTTGTACTTACAACTTGAGGAAAACGCAAGACAAAATTGAAATGTCCAGGTATTTTTTTTTTGTAATAATTTATAAAGTAAACTATTTTCCTCGATGGCATTATACAGGGATTTCTTTAATATTACGGCAAATTTCAAAGACGGATTCCTTGGATGAAAATACAAAAAAAGGTAAATTATTTAATTTTATAAATGTTGATGAACATGACATTTGGGGTAGATGTTTATGTTTTCCAATGCTTTTTTACAACAATATGTATAATCATCTACTACGCTAGAAAAGGGTTAAGGTCTGCAATCCTCAATGGTTTTTTTCATTGTATTTTTTTTAGTTACTTATTTGCAATTCAAAAAATGGCTTATGAAGGCTTTACTTGATTATAAACTTTTTTCTTGTCCCTTTTATTCATTGATTGTGCCGTTTTTGAGTAAAAAAATTAAATACATACAAAATATTGTTGTAAGTTGTAAGAAAGTCATCTATTCCAACTTTCATATATTCTACATCTATAAAAAAATTTGGTAATTGGCTAGAAAGTTGCCTGCACTTTGATTTTGACCAAATTCGGTATAGGAGGGGTTTTTTGGGGTGCTAATCATGAATCTGAAAAAAATTTTTTTGGCAACGTTTCGTTTTCAAAATATTTATCATCAAAGTTGAAAATCAAACTAACCTCATTTACATTATTCCTCCTTTTTGCACAGAATTCTTGATTTTTACACTAAAGTGGCACACAATATTTTATAAACACCTTTTAAAAATCTGTTTTTATATTTGTTGTGTACTTTTTTACTATTTAATTGCAACCTCTACTTTCAAACGCCGCAACCAGGTATACACTAGGGAATTATTCAGCAAATATGGCTGCCCCTTTTGAAAGTAAAGCTTCACAATTTAATGGAAAAAAGGTGTAAAATAAACATAAAATATGGTTTTTAAAAGTTGTTTATAAAATATTATGTGCCAATTTATTGTAAAAATAATAAATTGTGTGCAAAAAGAAGGGGGAATATTATTTCTCCGAAGGTTCTAGACAATGTTGTAGGTTAAATAAAAACTTCTACTGGGTATTCACTTGAAAACGATCATTGATACTTACTGTTCGAAACGTTGTGTAAAATTAAATAAAGACAATGGAAGTCTGAGAAGAAGTTTTTATTCAAGGGGAAATATAGTGAAAATGAGGTTAGTTTGATTTTCAAATTTGATAACGAATATCTCGAAAACGAAACGTTGCCGAAAAAAATGTTATTAGATTGGTGATCAGCGCCCCAGAAAACCCACCTATACCAAATTTGGTCAAAATCGGAGTAGAGTTAAAGTGAGTGGACTTTTCACGCCCTCCACTGCGACCGCTTGGTCAATTGTGGCTCACACCTTTTTATATTCCTCCCAACAGGATCAGAATTCTAACGAATCCGATATCAGATTGGGAAAGAAAGTTCGTACATCTCCTCTTACTTGTGTCGCTACCAGACACGAGAACAATATGTGTTCTGGTGTCCCTGTCTCCTGGAAAGTATGACGAGTAGACGATTAGATCCATCATGCCCTCCTCTCCCGGTCTAGTGACGTGGGTAGCTACCAGGTCCTTGTTACAGGAACCAGATTTTTCTTCTGTGGCCATATCTCCGGCTTTTCCCTTTGAAAACGGTCCTATCCGCTTTCTGTTTACAGCCAGGAAACCCTTTTCCCTACAAAAGCGGTTCTGTCCGCCTTCTGTTTGGATTCAGAGATCCCTTCCTAAGAACCTGTTTGTTCGGGATGGATTAGCCCTTCCCCGTAAAACAGGCGCCTATGACTTCAGGGGCACCTTTCGAAACGGATTCACCCGTTTCGGTCGGCGCACCTTTGTCTGCTTGTGACCTTGGGTGGCTCCTCTCGAAACGGATTTATCCGTTTCGGTCAGCGCACCCTTGTCACTTTTTTCCTATGAAAGCGCTTCTGTCCGCTTTCTGTTTGGAGCTAGAGAAATAATAGTCCACCACGGCAGAGCCCCGCATTACCGCAGTAAGGCTAAATATTTTGATAGGTCGCCCTGTATCCCAGAGCCACCGTTGAGTTAAGCCTTGTGTTCGTCTTAGCTTCGGATCCCGTTCCATACGCTAGCAACAAGAGTTGGCGATAACCAGCAACTCTAGCCCAAAAGATCCTACTAGCCCCAACCACGACAACGACGTGCGAACACAGCGGTGGGCAAAATCGGAGTGGAGGCAACTTTTTAGACAATTACCGAAAATTTTATTTTTCTTAAAATTTTACCGCACTATAGTTTAAAAGTTAAGAAGCTGGTAATTGTGCATTAGTGGGGCTTTACTGGAATGAGAAATCAACATGATTACATTTTTTTTTGAGTTGTCAAATATTTTTATTCTTAAAGTTCAATAAAAAAAGAATAATTAAAAAAAAATAAAAAATGTAAATTTTTCGATAAAACAAAAAATAAAAAAAAAATCTAAAAATTGTTATATATTTTTTTTAATTATTTGCCTTTACACGTAGAATAGGAAACCAATCACTAGAAATTGCTAAACCCAAATGGATGCATTTTATTGATGAAAAACTTAAAAAATAACCATTTTTTAATTAGTTTTTTTATGGTAAAAATAGGTGGAGCCCCACTAATGCACAATTACCAAGATGTTTTTAGAACATATTATGTTAATAGGGACTTTTTTTCATATTTTTATCCAAGGAGTTCATATGATTAAGGGATGTGCCCAATTTATCGAATCGGAAATAAAATTGAAATAAAAATATTTTATGCAAAATTGAAACAGAAAAATAATATACAAGTCCAACAATTTACAGTCTTACAAGCCATAATTAAAGTAATATCAAAAATGTGATGTTATCATGTAAAATGTTTTTATAAATTTAACGCGTCTGGTATAAATTGATAATACTTAAATTAATAAAAAATAGAATTTTACAGTAATTGTTTAATAGTAAATGTAGAAACACTAGAACATGGATTAAATAATATTAATATTATTATATATAATTATATATCTCTTTCTAAAATAACAAATTGTTAAAAACTACTCGTTTAATGCATTAAGTCAGAAAACCATTAATATTATTCTTGGAGATAAATAAATGTATCTGAAATATTCTTGTTTTGTACACTGAATTATTTAATCAATTTTATGCTTTTCGTTTTGTACACCAACCATTGTAACGACCAAAATAACCAATCAAATAAATACCATATTGAAAATTATTAAAATTTTGTTCATAACTTTAATGTAGGGATAATTTAGACAAATTCAAAAGCCCTTAGTCATGGTCGGTCATGGTTAGTTCTGGTTAGTTAAAGCGGCTTTTTATTTTCTTCAATTATATTTTAGACGTGATAAATCACTAAAAGTAGGAACAATAAACTTTTCCGAACACGAGTGTATGAAACTAGAAAAAAACGTTTTTTTGCTCTAAAGTATTTTCGGGGGTAATACCACGAGTGCTTATAAATTACCGATAATTTTCATAAAAGCTTGTTATATATAATTCCACAAGTTCGATGAACGAGTGGAATTTGTATAACAAGCTTAAATGAAAATTATCTGGTTAATTTTTGTGCACGAGCGATATTTAGGGAGAATATTTCTAGAATGGAGAAATATGGGAGTATTAAACTATTAAAATGGTTTTTTTGTCATACAATTTTCAATTTCATGCAACATAATTAAAACTATAACTGAAATTGTTTTTTAAATTACTTTATCTATTTTTTCATCGTGTACATGACCAAATCGACTCATTTTGACTAATTTTGACGTTTCTAATTGACAATACAAACAAACAGGTTCGATTGTTCTGTGTTTGTAAGTAGGCAACGTGAAATTTCCGCTGAAATTTTTTGATTTTAAACGTGTCTTATGGGAAAATTTATACATAAGTGAAATATTCATAAAAATATTTTATTAAAAAAGTTTGTTGTTAATGGTACAAATTTTTAAAAATAATCTGTTACTTATAATTTTGTTTTTTTTTTGTCTTAAATGAACGATTTATAAATTTAAATTTATGGATCATTGAATCTTAAATATTATATTGTAAAAATCTTGATTTTAATCATAATTTAAATTTAAAACAACAGATGATTCGAATCGTTATTTAAATTATTTGATTTAAATCCTTTCAACCCTCTTTTCTACATCAATTTTTCGACCAAGTAATAGTCCGGGAGACCACCGCAAAAAACCAAGCCTATAAGGGAACTGCATGAAACATTTTTTTTATATTACTATGAACTATAGTCAATTTAAAGCCGCACTGCTGCCTCAGCTCAGCGGTTTCAAATTGCATTTTTTTACCTTAAAAAAAAATTGTCAAAAATCGGTTTTTTAATATAACTCGAAAACTACTGACTTTAGGAAAAAATGGTATATAGTCAAAATTAATGGTCTAATAAAACTACGTCAGTTTTTTTATATAATTTTTTGTAGCCCTTTTAGTGTTTGATATATTAACGATTTAAATTTAAAATAAAAACTCAAATATCTTAAAAACTTAAAAGTTACGACACAAAACATGCCTTTTGGTTAGTTCTATAAAAATAGTTATATACACATTTTTAATAGACTAAGTAATAAAGGAGATATAAGCAAAAAAGTGATTTTGGTCATTAAATATTTTTCTAATAACAATATTTTATTGGTACAAATAAGTATACCAGCTCTGATCCATTTAAACATTAATTCAAAATGTTCTATTTATTAAATGAAACAAACTAATACACATGCGCCTCGAGGCAATGGGGGATTATCTAGTGGCACGGATATTTTATTAAATTTTTTTGGTCCAATAACTGTACCCATACCTATCAACTAGAAACTTTAACTAAAATAAAATTTTAACTTTATTAAATTGAAAAAAATAATAATAAGTGCATCCTCTATCTGGGTTTTATATACCTGTGAGGACGCTTAACATTTCTCGATCTTTTATGCTTCTATGTCTATAGCTTTTTTTCCATTAAATAAAGATTAAAATTTATTTTAGTTAAAGTTTCAAGTAGTTTGAAATGGGTACAGTTATTGGACCAAGAAAAATTAAATAAAATATCCGTGCCACCAGGTTATCCTCCATTGCCTCAAGGCACATGTGTATTAGTTTGTTTCATTTAATGAATAGAACATATTTAATTAATTTTTTAATGGATCGGTGCTGGTATACTTACTTGTACCAGAAAAAATATTGTCATTAGCGAAATATTTAAGGACCCAAATCATTTTTTTGCCTATATCACCTTTAATACTTATTTTATTAAAAATATGTATAAAACCTTTTTTATAGAACTTACTAAAGGGTATATTTTTTGTTTATTACATTTTTTCGTAATTCTTTTAGTTTTTAAGACATTTGCGTTTTTATTTTAAATTTAAATGGTAAATATCTCAAAAACTAAAAGGGCTACAAAAATAAAAAAAACTGACGAAGTTTTATTAGACCATTAATTTTGATTATATACTTTTTTTCCTAAGTTACTTAAATTAATAAAACCGATTTTTCACGATTTTTTGTAAGGTAAAAAAATGCAATTTAAACCCGCTGAGCTGAGGCAGCAGTGTGGTTTTGAATTGACTATTGCTCATAGTAATATAAAAAAATGTTTCATGCGGTTCTCTTATAGGCTTGGTTTTTTGCGGTGGCCTCCCGGACTATAATCATCGATAAATCGATTAATCAAAAGTATTTGATTATTTGCCATAATCGGTAATCGCCTCCCCTACATAACATTGCTAAATGAAATTAAGAAACATTTCCCTTTATAAATGTGGTTGTGTTGAGAATTTGTACTTTTAAATATTATTTTGCTGGTTAAAGGTAACACGCTTGTTTATTAAATTCATGTTTTCCACAAATATTGGGGGTCTATACCTGTGTATCAATATTTATTATTGGTATAATGATAACACAAAGTACTGTTTATACAAATTTTTGTGAAATATTTACTTATCACACCCTTTTCATTTACAAGAACTGATAAACGCTAGTAAACTAGATATTTATTTAAGTAACAGGTGGATTATTAAAGGCATACGTATCCTATAAAGATGATGGCCCAGAGTTTACAATTTGATCATTTATATCATTATTTCAGATTCGTAATTTAGGTTTGACAGGAGGGCATTATATTTTAAGTCATGTATTATGCACAATAAAAAAATCAAGTCCGACATGTGACTTTAAGATAATAAAGGAAGTAAAATAATATATATGAAGGTATTCCAATCCTGCAATGCATGATGGGATGTATCAACCGGTCACGCCGCCCCCAGTGTGTCTGGCACACTAACTGGCCTCGAAAGTATTGTCATCCTAACTCCCTAAATAATAAAAATCGAGATGAAAATACTTTGGGGGGCCAGTTAGTGTGCCAGACACACTTGTGGCGGCGTGACCGGTTGATACATCCCATCATGCCTTGCAGAATTGGAATACCGTCTTAAACAGGGTGGCGCAAAATGAACGTTATGATTTAAATGCTGTATAACTTTTTTATTTGTAAATAAATTTTTAACATTATTTTATAAAAATGCAGCCTGTAAATAGAAAATAATTTAAGCCAAAATAACATCTCGCAGATGTCGCCCATTTTCTGCTTTGCAAAGTCGTGCCCTTTCCAACACATGTTCCATGACTTTTCGCAAAATGTCAGATGTTATGGCACGGATTTTATTGTAAATGTCATGCTTTAGTTAAGGGATGGTTTGTGGCTTATTAACTAAGACTCTTTTCTTCAAATAGCCTTACAAAAAAGTCTGGAGCGGTCAAATCTGGAATCGCGATTGTCTCTAGCTTTTTGCTGTAACGCAATAGCATAATCAAGCCCTTGCTGGTAGTCTGTCGGCCTTATTTCTTGCACAAGCTAAATTTTATTGGGAAACATGTGCTATATAGCCGCTAAAATTTTAAAAAATAAAATTTATTAAATTAAATTATTTATTTTAAATTCCCCCCTTCCCCCTTTTTACAAATATTTAAAACAAAAGAGAAAATGTAATTATAAATAAAAAAGTTGTAAATCATTTAAATCATTTGCGCCACCCTGTATATTGTCATAATAAGGAGGATAAAGGTCGTAAAAGAACATCTCGAGTGAATTTACAGCCTTAAATATTTAAAAACTAACCCCTTAATTTTAACTATACAGGGTGATTCACGTTGAGTGTCCTATTAAAAGTTCTGGGGAACCAAGAAAAAGAATTTTTTGAAATTTTAAAAATATTTTGGCAAGTGCAGCCTTGCCAGATCTAACCGAAACCAACCGCAACATTGTAATTTTAAATGGAACACCCTGTTTTTTATTGCATATTCGGATTCTACACAAAATTCTAAGTAAGTTTTATTTACATCTTCCTATACCTATCTCTTACTGTTTTTAAGAAAATAATTAATTACTATTTTTTTAAGGAAAATCACCATGTTAAAAAGGTTTGATATTTACGTGCCTAACCGAGCTGGATACTAGATTTTTTTTGGGGGGGTTAGACAATGCATGTATTTAAAAGATCTACATGCTATTATAGCAATATACAGGATGTCCCAAAAACTTTGCAATTTTACCGATATTAAATAATGATTAAAACTCTTTTTTTTTTAAATACAACATACTGTATTTTATCCCATTTTTGAATAGACCAATAATTTACCTACAAAATGTCCATACATCTTTCTATACCCATCTGCCACCGTTTTTTAAATATAAGCAAATTTTAATTTTTAAGCATTTATTCCTTATTAATCAAACAAAATAAATAATTTTTACCTTATATGTCCAATAAGTTGTCAGAGCAATTTAAAATACAAACTTTCATGGCCTACCTAGGTAAATTAAGCCGGTGGTTTACTGTAGAGTATTTAAAAACAGAAAAAAAATCGTTTGTATTTAAAAAAGGGTGGAAGATGGGTATAGAAACATGTATGGACATTTTGTAGGTAAATTATTGGTCTATTTAAAAATAGGATAAAATACAGTATGTTGTATTTAAAAAAAATGAGTTTTAATCATTATTTAATATCGGTAAAAATGCACATTTTTTGGGACATCCTGTAGGATATATTGCTATAATAACATGTAGATCTTTTAAAGACAGGCATTGTCTAACCCCATAAAAAAATTTCTAGTATCCAGCTCGGTAAGGCACGTAAATATTAAACCTTTTTAATATGGTGATTTTCCTTAAAAAATAGTGATTAATTATATTCTTAAAAACGGTAAGATATGGGTATAGGAAGATGTTGATAAAACTTACTTAGAATTTTGTGTAGAATCCGAATATGCAATAAAAAAACAATGTTGCCGTTGGTTTCGATTAGATCTGGCAACGCTGCACTTGCCGAAATATTTTAAAATGTGAGCTTTTTACCTGTTATCTGTTATGACCGTGTGCCAAATTTCAAAAAGTTCTTTTTTTGGTTCCCTAGAATTTTTAATAGGACACTCAACGTGAATCACCCTGTATTTAATATCTTTCACATATTAAAATTACTGGATAGCATGGTCTAACGTTTTTTTTATCGTTGCCGCAGAAAGTGGATACTAAACAGGTGCACGCGGCAACAAGGCAAACACTGCCGTGTACGAACACCTTTATGTTTAAAAAACTTGATTGTGATAAGATTAAGATACCTACCTATGCATTTAGCGCGGATGCCGCGCGCGACATGTTCGTTATCGTTGCCACGAAATGGATACCAAACCGGAAAGAATAACACTGCCGCGGTTGATCCAGGCTTGGAGCGGGCCAAATTTTGTTGGTCGCATATTGATTATGTAGTGGGAAAACCCAACTCAGCCAATTTTGCTATACTAAATTTAAAAAAAATGCCCTGTCTAATAAGCAGCTTTAAATGTTTACTATGCTCTTATTTACAGCCACCTAAATATATATGATTCTTTACTGGGGTCAGGCTACTGATGTGACACGTATTTTTATTATCCAAAAAAGAATAACCAGAAAGATATTTTCAATGGGCCCTTTGGACTCATGCAGGCAAATCTTTGTGAGTAAGAGGGTCTTGACTTTACCATCCATTTTATTCACGGAGGCAGCCATGATAGTTAAACGCTACAGAGATAAATTTCCCTCAATTTCCACTGTTCATACTTATGACACAAGAAATAATAATAATATTTCAATAGCTAATTTTAAACTCTCAGCTTATCAAAAAAGTCCTTTTTGTTTTTGTAGCACTGGTTTTAATAAGCTGCCTGAACAAAAGGAAATTGATTCACCTATTGTTGTTTTTAACAAAAACCAATTATTACTGTTTTGTTTGTCTACAGTTTTTTTTTATTTTGGACATTCCACAAAGGCTGATGCCTAAGTACTAACGTACCGTAGGTGTCTTAAGTGTGGTGAGGGAGTTTATTCACACGGAACTTAAATATTTGCAGACTGATAGGAAAAGGAAAAACTTCTGCGGGCAGCAGGTTCCATGGTCTTGACACTCTACGGATGAAGGAACGAAGAAAGTGGGAAGTTCGGGGCCTCTCTAATTAAACTGTAAAAGGATTCATAAAAGTTGCACTACGTGTTGTTTTGTTGGGAGCTGCCAAAGAAGGAATAATACTGGCCAACTCCCCTGAGCAGAAGCCGTGAAAATACCTATAGAAGAGCGATAGATCACCTACAGCTCGACGGTGGGCCAGAAGAGTTTGTAGTTTGTCGATTTTGAGTACTTTGTAGATTTGAAATACGTGACGATCATAACACTTTTATAAGTCTTATTACTGGAAATAAATAAATAAATAAATAAATTAATAAATAAATGACTAGTGTGTCGCGGGAGCAAGTCAGGAAGTTTGCCGCTCGCGACATCATCGCTAAAAGGATTCGACATTGCTGGTTTATCGCCAGATATATTTTTTAAATAACTGCTCAATCTACTAACGGTTTTGTTTAATAATTTTTTTGAAACGTAAAAATCATAATAATATTAATATTAATTGTATTTACTTTATATTTTATTTTAGCAATACCATTACTACACAATTAGAAAAGACAAAAATACATTATAAACTTTGTGGCAGGTTCAGTGATAAAGGCCCTTGTCCTGTTGGAACAACGGCTTGTTTACAATATGATAATAGTGAACAAAGGATAGTTTTAGGAACAGAATTTGTTTTAGGTAAGCAAATGTTTATTTTTCTAGAAGATTTAAAAATTCATGATGCTATATTTTTAATTGTTAAATCCTTTCTGTCGCACACAGGTAAAGTTTGTGATGATCCAAACAGAAGTTGAAATTTATCGAAATTATACAATTTAACCCGTACATATGCTAATCCGGACATCCAGTAGACATCCGACGAGCAATTTCAATAATTATCCGAACGCGCCATTGCCTCAATGATAATCCGGATACATTGTATTGTACTTGCAATTTATAAACTCGTCATTTTCTTGCCGTTGCTGTTACGGTGCTGTTGATATACTGTTGCCGCTACTGTTCGTAAATTGTTCAGTTTATATTGATGCTGGCGTTCCTAACGTTTGATTTAAGGTTTGACTGTCAATGTCAATCGATGTGTCAATACTGTCGGTTGGTACTGAATCCTTTTTACTTTTGATGATGTTCTTGTGCTCTTTGGTTTATGTGTATTGAACTTAAACAACTTAAAATGAAGCCTGAAAAAATTAAATACTAGATCCGGGGACGCCCGCGTGGACTACACGAATTGGCCGTTTTGTTTTTTCTCGTTCTTGCAGAATCTTGCAAAATATGCACCTGCAACCTGTAACAATGACGTCTGTCCTTTCGTGTCTGGCCGTTTGAGTAGCCTTACTTAGTTATGCTCCCCTCGCACTAGGTCGCGTCACAGGCTTTTCGTGTCTGATGCTGTTAAACATTCGTCTTTTATTTTACGATCACTAAAATTTTAAAATCCTTAATTCATTATAACCTTTGAGAATATATCTACTAGAGGCAATCTTGCCGCTTGGCCGTGTGAACAAGCTTGCGAAAAAGAAAGAAGAGTCGGTGTATAACATTTTTCTTTCGCTCTGCGTGCTGATTTGTCGGGAGAAGAGTATATAACCAATGTGCTGCTCAAAGTGGGATATATATACCCCTCCCCGCCAACGAATCAGCACGGGAAGGAAGAGAGAGAAAGGGTATACACCTATTCTTCATTCTCTCTCGCACGCTTGTTCGTACTCCCAAGCGGCAAGGCTGCCTCTCTAGGTATATGCTCGAAGGGTGTACCTAAAGGCCAAAAATCCACCAGATATTGGCAAAGTTTCCTATTGAAATTTGAGTTACATAGAATTATGATTTACATTCTTTAATTTTAGTAGTGCAACTTTTATTCATTCTTTTACAGTTCAACTAGAGATGCCCCGAAATTTCCGCTTTCTTTGTTTCTTCATCATATAAAATCTGTTATCCTTTTTCCTCCCAGTCAGTGCCGCGCCGATATGTGGGGCGCCTGTGTGCAAAAATTTTAGTGGCGCCCAAAAAACACTCAATTTTTTTGAGTCATTAAATTAAGTCTTGTTAAATAAAACAACCCAAAAATCCACTTTTCGTGCCTTCAGTTCGGAAAATCTTTTTATAATCTGGTAAATATCAATACTGAGGACTCTATCGAGATGATAGAGAAATTTGTCATCCGCTTTTGACTAATGGTCGATCTTAAATAACAGCAGATACGGGCAAAGTGAGCAGAATTCGAATAGCTATTATTAAATTTGGATAAACGTTAGTTAAATCATTTAATCATTTCATATAAATTTTAAATACATCATTATTTAAATCTTTTAACATAGGTTGGAGCCAAGGGTAATAAACCTAACAAGGAGTGCTCGATCCCATTTAAGCCCATATAAACCAATTTAAATGTCAATTCGGTATTTGTGACGTAATCTGTTTGCCTGTTTGTTTTGTTTACAAGTAATATAAAGTCTTAATTTTTTAAAAATATTATACATTACAGTTCTAATAGTAAGTACATATCCAAAATAGTTTTTAAAAGTTGAATATTTAACAAAAATTAATAAAATAAATCTGCCTTCTGGGCAAAATGGGCAAACGGGTGACGTCAAACATAACCTATATCTGCGGACAAATAGTAAAAATCGAGCACTCCTTGTTAAGTTTACTACCCTTGGGTTGGAGCTGTATAATTTCTTCATACAAGTCGTCTCCCTCTATATCTAAATAATCATTAAACCTAAGTTTATCTTCCAAGCTTTGACACGAAAGTTTTAATTGTAACTTTTTAGCACTGTCGTTTAAATTATATAAAAATTTGGAACAGTCAACATGATTTTTTAATAAGGAAAATCTTTCGCTTAATTAAGAATACAGTAATAAAAATTAACCTTTTACGAACTTTTAGGATCCAAAATCGGTTCGTTTTTATGTTTGTAATCAAATTGTTTAGTTTTGTGCCGACGCCGTAATTATGTGGATGGTTGAAAACTGGATTTCACATCCAGTTTTTCTGCCGTTTTTTTATATCTGTTCGAAAGTCGAGCAAGAATTGTTTCAATTCTTGTAAAGCGTCCAAAGCCATCTGCATGATTATAAGGTTTGTTCCAACAAGAAATCCGGTATCGTTTCGAAATCGTTTTTGAACTGTTTTTTGGTGCGCTTAGACGCATGTGCGGCCTTAAAATAGTTTCGTGACGGTACGAAAAGTACAAACGTTGGATAGCTTTGCGGATCGTTTTTGGGACTGTCAAATCAAAAGTTTTTGAATTTTTTATTTTAAAAATATAACCCTACTTTTCTACTTATTATTTTTGTGATCAAAGTTAGCAAATATCACTCATAATATCGTCACTCATCTTTAAAGATAATTAAATTTAATGATGTGCTTAGGAGGTGTAAAAATTAATGTTTTTAAATAATTAAACAAGAGAGGAAATAGAAAATGCTAAAGCACGTTGCACGCTTTTCGCTAAATAAAGTTAGGATTATGCAGAAAAATTAAATTAAGTTAAAATAAGTTAAAGTCACACAAGAAAAGATAAACATTATGTAATCAAATGGTTTTAATTATACACATTAATTAAAAATTAAGTTAAGTTAAAAAGATAAACAACTTTTAACTTTCTTAACTTATTTTAATTTTTTAACCTTATCATAAAATGAAATAAACGTTTCCTTTTCAAAATAATTAAACTCCCACACAATAACATCATAAAATAGGCTTACAGAAACTCGTCTTTCCCATGCGTTATAAAAAAATGTAACAAAATTATATATTTTTTAGACAAATATTTATTTAAGAAGTTAACAAATTACCGGACAGCTGCCAGAGAGTGCACCAATAAAATAGAAATCACGAAAACTCTATTAACAGTGATTTGCCCTTCGTATGCTAAATTTTATTGTTATTTTTAAACTGATTGGCATGTTTTCACACAAATGTCTTAATTTATAATAACTTAATTTTTGTTAACTTAAATTAACTTAAGTTTTCTGCATAATCCTACCTTAACAGTAAACATATGAAGATGAAATATAAAACAATAAACATGAAACAGCTGTTAAAAATCAAAAATCCAGTGCCAAGATGTTCAATGCGCAAGTCAACCCAAACAGTTTTCAATTTAGGCCATGTATCAGAATTACCGTTGTGAAACCGTAACTAAACGATCCCAAGTTTTGGGTACACAAACAGGATTGTCCGATAACCGTCACGTCTTGTTGGAACGCACTTTAATCACAGCGCATGAGCGTGATCGTTCGGTGGCGGTTTTTCGACGTGCTGGAACAAACCTATAGTGTTTGATTGCAAAATTTTGTTAACAAAGTTAACTTTTATCAAAATTTATACCAGATGTGCACTGAGCAAATGAATGTAAATGTTAATATTTAAGCTCCTAAACATTTAGCTTGATATTTTAATTCAACATCAAATTTATCTGAATTTGTTATATCACATAACGCGTCATAAATTTCTGGTAAGTTTTTATACAAGTAACAGATAAAAGCTTTAAAGTCAGACTTGCGAAGTGTTGTTTTATGATATTTATAAATCACGGGGAAAATGGAACTGTTCAATTTGTTTCGGACTATTTTCAACTAAAATTTGCTCAAAAGATGTACTCAGATTCCTTGGCCAAAGACCTGGATCATCACAAGCAGCATATAGTGACTTTACCTCGGTTGAGTCTTTATCGGTGTGGATTTTACCAGTGGCACTAGGCGTTAGTTTTGCTTTACTTGGAATTTGCTTGTCAGATTGATAGGGTAATGGGTTTTCGTTATAACTTTCAATGACAATCGGCGTCTCCGCTGTTTGAGTAAATCGCAATGCTCCGACTTCGAAAACGGACCAGTCGACAAGTTAAAACAAATCAACAAATCTATCAATGCGAACCATACACGGTCAAATTTATTTGCAAATATGTTTGCAAAGTGATTTGATCCTTTCAGCACACACGTTAAGACAAATAAGCAAACAAAATTGCAACTTTTATTTGATTAGTAAGTTAATTAGAGAGCGTGTCGATTGTTCATGATTGTTCATCTGTGTTGATATTGCAGAAAATGTGTATTAAGGAAGACATATAGGCTTTGATGATAATTTCTGAAGTGTGTGATGAAGATGAGATAGAAAGTGAAACCAGGAAGCCAAAAACATGGGTGAAAGATTGGCTTTTGGAAAAGGAAAATTTTCAAATGGGAAATTTTTGGCGCACCTAAAAGAAAGTGAACCGGTAGATTATAAAAATTACTTCAGCATGACCTGTGCAACGTTTGACGAACTTCTCTACAAAGTTGCACCTTTTATAACGAAACAGAATACACTGATGAGGGAAGCAATTTCCGCAGAAACAAGATTAAAGATTACTCTTCGATTCCTAGCAAAAGGAAATGATTTTGAAGATTTGAAGTTTTTTTATGCAGTGTCTCCACAAGCTATTTTAGCTACCTAAAACACCTGATGAATGGCGCAAAGAAGCAGGGCTATTTGAAGAAGCTTCTGGTTTTCCAAATTGCATCGGAGCTGTAAATGGAAAGCATGTGGAAATAAAAAAACCAGCACACTCAGGATCTTTTTACTTTAACTATAAAAAGACATTCAGTATTGTTTTGATGGCAGTCGTGAATGCTGATCTGCAATTTTTAATGGTGGATGTTGGTCAAAACAGTCGAGTGTCAGATGGAGGTGTGGCACTGTTCACAATGTTTGCCAAATTGTTATCATAAGGGAATCTTCAAATTCCACCACCTAGAATAGTGGTATCTGGAGAATAAAGCTTACCATTTGTGTTTGTAGCAGATGATACCTTTCCGTTAAAGGAAAATATTTTAAAGCCATATACAGGATACCAGATAAGTAGACAACAAGAACTTTTTAACGCAAAACTCAGTTCAGCTCGTGTTAAAGTGGAAAATGTGTTTGGAATATTAGCCAATCGTTTTCAAGTCCTATTAAAGCCTATAAATGTATGTCCCGAAAAAGCAACGACTATCGTGCTGACCTGTTGTTACTTACATAATTTTTTGCGGCAACAGGATACACCACATTCAATAAATGTTACAGGAAGTAGTGGAACACCGCAAGATGGGTATAACATGGTACCTCTTGAGCCATCACATGCCAGAAATTCATCGACTAACTTAGCAACAAGAACAAGGGACGCCTTTTGTAATGTAATCAATCGTTATAATACTGACCGATAAAATGTAATCAATCATTTATTTCCAAATAAACACACATACATTAACAAATAAACATTAAATAAATAAAAAGTAATAGTATAATCCTTCCATTATAACTAAACCATACTCAAACACATTAACAGTGTTTAGGTTTCACACATAACGTGGGTCGCTAAAAAGGTCAGCTACGCTTTCATATCTTTCAAGGGGTTCTGATTACTGCATTTGTTGATGTTGAAATCCCGTGAATGTCGGTGGGGGACTCGATAATTGCCGAAGTACTATTTTATTTGAAGGTATTTGAGAAGGAGGAGAAAATAAATTAGGAGTTGAAGTTCTAGAAGTTGAAAGTGAAGACGCATTTGATGTTGGTCTAGACAGAGTATTTAATGTAAGCTGATTCAATTACCCCAACAACAAAATATCTTCTATAGCTTTTCTGGCATACAATTGTTGTGTATCCGATAGTTTTCGAAACAAACAGGCCCAGTACTCAGAAAAAGTCGCAGCGTCGTCCTTGTGCTTCGAATGTTCTAAATGTTCAACAGCTTTTTGTAGAAATTTCTTTTTACTTTCCGGAATATAAGCCTTACTTTTTAAGGCTGTGGTGGTATATTTGTTGTTTACATATTTTCGCGATCAATTGAATCAACTCCTGGAGACTGTACCTTTTGGTCTTTCAAGAAATCCAAGCAAAAAATATACCAAATGGATGGTACATACACATCGTCTGCACCTGCTCCGGATTATCAGAATCATTATTTTTTTTAATTCCCGTCTATAGGTAGTTCGAATGCTATTTATTTTGGCTTTTAATTTTTCCACAGTATCTTCAGAATCGATTTTTTAATATTCCACTAACAGGGTTTCCCATGCTTTGTTTTTCTTCGATTTATTTTTGTATACATTGCTTTTAATTTGCCATAGTTCGGGCAAACTTTGATACACTTCAAAAAAACTCTGCCACTTTTCGTTGTGTGGAATCGCCATGTCGTAGTTCACGTGTAAACTCGATCAGAAACAATTTAGCAGACGTTAAACTTGACACAGCCTACTCGACTTTGACAAAATATTTTCAAAAAATGCCATACACGCGCAAATTCTCAGTTCGTAAAAGGCCCCGCCCATACAAAATTAAAAACTTTTAATTTGATCAAATGTGTTTGCAAACATTGAAGCTTGTTTGAAAATAACGCCCCACACACTCAAATATCATTTATTTGCAAACATATATGAAAATAAATTTGACCGTGTATGGTTCGGGTAATAATAAGACAGGGCGTCGGTGTAACCAATAAGATTCTTCCCTCCCAAACTCTTGAAACCAATCTTCTATTATTTATTAGGTGTGACTGGTGGCTGCTTGTCTGTACAGGATTTTTCTTGTTTTTTTACCTAATATGCCTTCCTTGTAATTAATGCAAGTAAACCGTTAAGACATGAGTAACAAAAAGCCTACTTATGGAGCTGTCATCAAGCACTATACAAGTCCAAATTGTAAAATTACTTACATTTTAGAATTTGGGTAGACGTTCATTTTTTTTTTTTGCTCTGGTGTGACGCGGCGACCCTTTACTCTTGGCGCCTGTGTGCGCCGCACACATTGCACACATGGACGGCGCGGCCCTGCTCCCAGTCTCCAAATTCCCTCTCACTACACTTAAGACACTCACGGTACGTTAGTACTTACGCCTCAGCCTCAGCCATCATGGACTGATGAGATTAAAAAAATATTTAATTTTAGATGAAAATCATTATTTTAAATCTATCAATGGCGGTGCCTGTAACGGATTGTTAAACTATACGATAATTGTGAGTTTGATGTGTTCACAAAACTTGGAAGTAAGTTAATTTTGTCACTTTTTAATTTTTTTTTTTTTTTGATAAATTGTTTATTATTCTGGAACTATTATTTTTTTTAAAGATCATTTGGCTTTTCTCTAGAATAAAGAAAGTATATATACAAATTTTAAATTTTATAAAAAGTAAACTTTTTTGTGCCAAGTTTTTCCTAAAATTTGGCATACTTACAAAGGTATTATTTGAAGGAATACAAAAAAGTGGTTTTACAAAAGTTTTTGGACTTTTTATAAAAATTTTAGATATGACATTTAGAAAAACAACTGACTATCGTAAAATAGGAAAATCGGAAATAATTGTATATGTAATGTAATGTATTTTATTGAAAATATAAAACTTTCGCCTTTTCCCTTTTTTAAAAATATATAATATGCCTATGTTTGGATAGGCAGTTTTGGATCAATACGACTTTAAATTTTTATTTTTATGCAATGGAGCATCCCTCCTTAGGTCTAGGAAGCTGTGAAAGCCAAACAGAACTTCTGTGTTGGATCCCGCTTGGCCAAGGATGACCACAGATAACAAAACAAATGAATTGATATAAAAACAACACAAGTGCATACACGTTATTATACATGGTTCTTCATAATAGACTACCTATTTTGATATTGAAATAAATTCTAGATGAGAGTCAGTACGTTTTTTTTTATATTATTATCTTCTATGGCCTTTGAGATTTGAATCAACATAATTTTGATCGAGTCACAAAACTAGGAAAAATTGATTTTCGTAAAAGGTCATTTTTCTAATAAAGCATCAATAGGTTTAAACACAGAATTTAATGTTTAGTTTTAATTCTCATGGATTATTCAGTTCAACAACGAGTTTTTTTGCGTGAAAACATAAAGAGTAACTTAATAGAAGAAGATGAAGCGACAGTACATACCGCTAAAAACTCTTAAAGAGTTTTGCGAGAAGTGTTTAATAACCGACTCATTTCACTATTTGGGGATTTAAATTGGCTTTTAAGGTCCCCGGACTTAACTGCACCAGACTTTTTTCGGTGGGGCTATTTCAAGTCAAAGGTTTTTGCAACTCGTCCAGAAAACATCCAAGATCTTAAAGTCCGAATTCCTGAAGAGGTCCGGTGAATAGATCAGGTTTTCCTTCATCGTGTCATGAATCATTTCTTGTCAAATCTTGAAAAGTGCATTAAAGTTAATGGCACTTACTTAAAAGACGTAATTTTTAAAAGTTTGGATTAGTCGTATGTTATAGTAAATCCCAAAGAGTGAATTGTAATTAAGTGTAATAAAATGTTAGTTTTATTAGGTTTTAACAATTAAAATCGTTAGTTTATTGTGGGGAACCCTATAGTAGTAGGCAATATTTTTACTTTGAGTAAAAAGTACGTTAATTCATTTGTTTTGTTATTTGTCGTCATCTTTGGCCAAGCTGGATTCAACATAGAAGTTCTGTTTGGCTTTCACGGCTTATAAGACCTCAGAAGAGGTGCTCCATTGCATATAAAATGAAAATTTAAAGTCGAATTGTTACAAAACTTCTTATCCAAACATAGACATACTATATATTTTTAAAAAGGGAGAAACGCGAAGATTCTATATTTTCAATAAAACACAGGGTGTTCCATTAAAAAAATATCATTCCCGATTTTTCTTCTGATCGCAACTTGTTTTTCTAAATGTTGTATCTAAAAATCCAAAAACTTTTGTATTCCTTCAAATAATACCTCTAAAAGCATGCCAAATTATAAGAAAAAACCCTGAAGATTGTGTTGTTTTATATGCAGGGAAACTTTATTTAAACATAAAATTATATTAGTCCAGTAAATGAGGGAAAAAGCTGTAAACAAATCTGTACAGTTTTCCCTTGTTGCGCAATTCTTAGGTCCTCGGGGGTGCTTTCGAGCGAAAAAAAGTTTATCAACATTAACAGGTGGGGAAAAGGCTAAAAATGGCCCCTCAAAGCCCGAAAATGGGTTTCCTGCTTATATCTGCCAAAATATGCCAATTGGAGAATTTTTGGTTAAACAAAAAATGAAGATCGCCTTGTAATCTACAAAAATGGTCCTTATAATTTTTTTCGAAAAATCGATAGTTTTCGAGATAACGGGACACAAAAGTCCCCTCATTTTAGCTGCCGCTCTACCTCTAGAATGCCGCTATCTTCATGGCTTCACTTATAAGCGGACAGACGAATTGTTCCATTACTCGGACAATAATGTACATTTTTTAATCATTCAAAGTTCATCGGAATGGAAAAACCCGTACCTACCATTACATATGAGTTTGGGTCCATTCTGATTTTTCTAGAATTAAAAAAAAAGCGGTCAAAGTTTTTTTCACAATATTTTGAGAGTATCTCATTAATTTATTGATTTTTTGAAAACATGATTTGTTATTAACATTTGTTTTGTATAATGAGACCTTAGCAAGTGTTCAGTGATCCCAGAAAATTTCCTTCACCATCTTTCTTGCGTTTTAATAAAAAATTGTTTTGCCCATCTGCATTTTTTAGCCGTTTCCGGAGTTCTATAAAATCTGTGTTATGGATTTTTCGATGGCCGTTTTTGCGAAAAATGTTGGTGTTACGTAAAAAATGGCAAGGACCATTTTTGTAGATTTTGAGGTGATCTTCATTTTTTGTCCAAACAAAAATTATCTAATTCGCATATTTTGGCAGATATTCGCGGGAAACTCATTTTTGGGACTTTGGGGGGCCATTTTCAGCGGGTTCCCACGTCGGAATCGTGATAAACTTTTTCTCGCTTGAAAGCATCGGCGAAGACCTAAGAATTGTGCCACAAATGAAAACTGTACAGATTTATTTACAGCTTTGGGTACTTCCAGGTCTTTAGTTACTGGACTATATTTATACTTTTTTTGTTAATAGGCTGACAAATCTCCAAAGATACTTAAAAGAGATGATTGCACTTATCAAGTGTCGCTGAGGGACCCGATATGTACCCGTCCTAAGTGCACCACCTATATAGATGGCAAATTTATCGACCTAAGACCTTTGGGTTTGAGATCATTTAATATACAGACTGATTATAGAAATTTTAGTATTAGTCTATGTGAAACAGATCCTTTATGTGATGCGGATAATGTAAACGCTTGCGAGATAGTTAATGGTGAAAAAACGCCTATCTCGTTAACATCCAGCTTTTCTGTCTCTTATATTGGAGAAAAAAATGAGCTTTCTTTCCACGGAGCCACTTATAAAGGAAAAAACGGAAAAAGTAAGTACTATAAATCAAGTTGTGGTATTGTATAGTTGATTGTTGTTACTTTTCTTTTAAGATAGTTCACTCATAAAACGGCTTTTCTTAAGAATTAAATGAAATTGAAATATTGGGTTAATAAAAGTGTCTTTTATCTAAACGAAAAAAAAAACAAAATTATCATCTGTAAAACAAGATATTAACAAATCAAATTGTGCATAATTAACATTGTCGATATCTGTCATGTATGAAAGCCATGCATTCATTTCGGAATATCTCGAAAACGATTCTTACGATATTTTTTAAAAACTTATGGAATAAAAATCAAAGTATTAGAAAATTTTAACAAAAAACCCTAAATTTTTTGATCGTTTCTCAAAAAGATATTGATTTTTGAAACTTTACAAGGACCGTTATTAAGAAAAATACAGTTAAGTGAAGTATTTTTTACGAATAATTTGTTTATTTTTTACTTTTAAAAACATCAAAATTACTCGATAAGGACAGGCAAAAATGCACTATTGCGTTTTTTTTCAAACTTTTGTAACTAGCTTTCCTCTTTAACAAATACTGTATTATTTTTTGTTCTGTTTTTTAATTAACTGTAGATATTACTAAAATATAAACCGGACCATATTTTTTAGTAATATGGTATTGATACCAATTAAATTTAATTTCATTTTTTGTTGGGTTTTAGAAGACAAACATATTGAAGTCATTTTGAAGTGCGACTGGGATAAAAGTGACATAGAAAATAATGATCTTAAATATGTAAATAAAACACCTCAAGGTAAAAAATTTACATTTGAACTGAAAACATCTTTCGGCTGTATTAAAAAACCTGTCCCTTGTGTGGTAAGAGATTATTTATTATTATTATTTACAAAGATCCGACATGACGTATTCTATGGCTCCGACATGACGTATTCTATGGCTCCGACTCCATAGGGCGTCATGCGGAAGGCCATCCGTATCGAAAACCACTCCTCGCGTCCGCTCGGTCAGTGATCTTCGGCCAAATTCATATGCAGTAAACGAAGGGACCCAAGGATAATAGATTTCTGCATTTTCATCACCAGTTGTTCGGGTGAATGTTGACATGCGGGAATACACTTCAGCTCCCCCAACACATTTTCCTTTATGCCCCCCAAAACGCCGACAATCAGGACAACCAATCGCACGTTATACTCCGGATAGAGCCTCCAGTTCGCCAAGTAGATCCTGATATTTGGCTCGTTTCTCCAGTTCCTTTATATCGATGTTAGTTTCCACTGGGACAGAGAACTCAATCACGTACCTAGAGTTATTTCTTTTATCAAGGAGAACGATATCAGGTTTATTGGAATTTGATGCGTAGTTGGGAATGCATAATTCCAATATATGCGACAGTTGTCATTTTCCACTACTGCCTCGATATCGCCGGGAGCAAATGGCAGAATTGCTGTTTCATCGATGCCGTAATAATGTCTGAGGTGATAATAAAGTACTGTAAGTGAATGTAACCACTTACAGCATGCACTGGACAAGCTGACAATAAGTGCATAAGTGTTTCGGGTTGCTGTCGACAGGCTCGACAAGCAGTATCAGGAATGTTAGAAAACTGGCTTCGGTATACCAATGTGTTTATCACCCCATCCTGGCATGCTAGTAGGAAACCCTCGCTCTCAGAGTTGAGCTTAGCAGATTTTAACCCAAACGTAACGTATTATTATTATTATTGTTATTATTATTATACATCAAAAGAACAATACAGCGGCTTTGCCCGGCTATATTGTTCTTTTACCGTTCTGGCAGGAAAATTTCATACAGTTGATACGTGCCACCGCGAGGTCTGCTCTCACGTATCTGGCCCTCTTCCCACTCCGTTGCGTCACATTATATCGCGCTCTCCGCCCTTCGCTTCCGTGACACACGTCGTGTGATTGAGCGACTGTATTTTATCGTATTTCATTTGTTATCATGTTCTATAATATAAATGGGGTTTGTTAATGAGTTAACAGTTTACCCCTGAATGAAATTTCGAAAATACAAGCACTTTTCATTTCTCTGGGTAATCAAAATTCTAATTAAAAAAATTCATATTTACAATTTCAAAAATGACAATTTTTTTATACACAAGCTTTCATTTTCATTTTAACCCCCTCTCCCCAAGAGATGTAATTCAAAAATTTTCATACTTCCAAATCCAGAAATGACGGAGTTCCATACAAACTTTCACCTCCCATTCTACCCCTTTAGAGGGGATTCCTAAAAATCTTTTTTACCTGTCGTCTCCGAGTTTTCTAGAAAAAATAAGCCTAATTACCAGCTTCCATAATTACAACTTCAAAAATGACAATTTTTCTATACAAACTTTCATCCCATATTAACCCCCAAGGGATGTAATTCCAAAAATGTTAAAACAAATAATCTTTTATCGTAATCAAGAGCCTGCATACCCTTTTTGGTACTCCTTGTAAGTCCAAAAATGACAAGGTTCGATACAAATTTTCACCCCCTCGTTCTACCCCTTAAGAGAGGGAGCGGACGTCTCCTACTTATAGTCTATCCTTTTTTCAAATTTCATCTTCATAGGTTAAGTAGTTTTCGTGATTAGTCAGAGGCCAAAAATCTGGTTTTTCCCCGAGACCTAGACCATAACCTTTAAAAATTTAATGTTCCAGATTACACAATGACCGATAACTTTATTCTAAGGATAATGAGACCGACACACCTTATAGAAATCCAAATAGGAATAAACCCTTTAGCAGGTGGTTTATTCCTATTAAAGGTTAAAGGTACTTCCAACTCAAAGGCAGAGTTAATAAACCTGAGTTAGAAATAACTGCTCCTCCTCAATTGCACATTTTACCGCCGCTAAATAATTTTAAACATTTTTTTAAGATTGTTATTGTGCTTCTTCGTCTTCCCTGGAAGTCGTCTTGATTTACTACCGGAGGCAGCGCAGCCTCTTGGGCTTTTTGTGCCTAATCTCCCCTTCTCTTTTATACCAATCATTAGTCTTATTCCTTCTACAAGTCTGGATAACCTCGCAACTGGTTGGTTGATATATTCCTGGGGGATTATTTTTGGTTGCTCAAATAATGCCTGTCTTTTGTAATTTAACGCTTCACATTCTCACAGGATATGGTAGGCTGTTTCTTCCCCCGCGTCGCCATTCTACAACTTGGGTCCCCATTGCATGAGCCTATCTTATCTCCTCTTAGGTTATCGTGCCCTGTTATCAGCCCTACTGTTATGCGAAGTCTTTTCCTACTTTATCTGAGTAGTTCTTCCTTCGTTCTTTTGGATGGGCCCCTTATGAAGCCTTTTCCCTGTTTTATTTTACTGATGTTCCTCCACTATTCCTCGGGTTTATGTTGGATCCATTCCCTGGTTTGCCCTCGTGCTGTAGTTTTGGTCACTCCAAGGGCAGGTTCTGGTCCAAAGTATGGTGTGAATAACCCCTGTCTCTCTAGCTCATCCGCTTTTTCGTTGCTTTCTATTCCTGGTACCTACAGGAAAGTTACCCTGTTGCGTTCTTTCAAGACTTCCAGTTCTATATGGCATGCCCATGTCAGCTTGGACGTTACCTTGGGGTATACTAATGCCCCTAGTGACGTCTGGCTGCCTGTTATTATGCAGATCCGCTTGTTTTTATAAGCCTTCCTGTTATTTTCTTTTGCACAGTGCAGTAAAGCATATATTTCCGTTTGAAATACAGAACTGTGTGTTTCTAGTGGGATGGAGAATTGTGAATTCCTCATTTCAATGAGGAGCAGTTCCCTGCTCGGTTTTGGATCCATCTGTATACAGTACGTTCCACAAAAATTCGTTGGTTTCTCGTTGTACCTGCTATTGTTAGTCGTAAAACTCAATATACTTTGGGTACCCGCATGTAGGTCCGGACTTAAAAAATTTCCTTTATTTATTATTGTACCTACTTTTTGGTATATTATGTAGGTTATCGGCAAATTGCAGGTGTTGCATATAAAGCAGAGTCTTTTCGTCTTAGTTCATCAGTCGTTTGGATTTTGTCAAGGTATTTTCGTGTGTGTTATTGAGCATCCAAAAAAGCTAACCTAAACTATTAATATTAGTAGGTAATCAGGACCTGTACCCTTTCAATAGGTGCGGTGCCTACATAATAGATATTTGTCAGGCAACTTACTTATGGCTGGGTTTTCCACTGAAGGTTGTCATTTAAATTTTATTGCGGTCGAGAAATCAACGAATCATTGTGGAATGTACCATACCAGATGATGTATCTGACCGTGCTAGGGAGACGGGGTTGTTGTTTGTGCTACTTGTACCATATTAAATTTGCGCGTTACCTATTTACCAGACATAGTTCAATTTAATTTTTTATTTGTTTTTTTAATAATCTTTTTGTTATATTATAGGTTAAAGACGTAAGAAATTCGTTTATGGTTTACAATTTATCTGGGCTTTATACGGAACATGAAGGAATGTGGTATACAAATGGCGGCACTGAAAATAGAGATAGCAAATATTTCTTACAAGTGTGTGGTTCTGTGGGTCTGGCTGGAAAAAACACAAGTTGTAAAAGTATGTTTAAATCGAAGCTTGTATTTATTCCATTCTTAAGTAGCATTTAGAGAAATTTTTCGGTGAATTTGCGATGGTGTAATCCATTGTCAAGATGATCTTATGGAAGTTTGCATGTAACAGTCTTGCGATGTGATGAGTAATTATTACTCTGGGTAAAATTGCTACTTGTGTTTTTGCTAAAAAGTATAAAGCACATATGGTTATCCCAGAAAAAATGTAACTCAAAAAAACTTGTTTTGAAAAAATGGCCAATAAAAAAAGCAGTTATTAAAATATTCATCAAATATTTTTTTAGTCCAAATATGGAATGGTTGACCCTATTGATGGCATCCCAAGCAGCGGCAAAGTAACAGAAACCGAGATCGGAACTTCGAATAAGTCGTTACGTAATTATCACTAAAAAAACGACTTTCAAGTTATTCCTACTTTTATTTAGACTTTTTTGGTAATTCTGTAGTTATTATTACTACAATTTGAAACTTAATAGTTTCAGTACTTCTAGGTGGCTTTTGAAGTTTCTGGTACGAGACTGTTACTATGTAAAATAACTTTAAAATAGCAAAGACTTTAAAGTAATATTCGATAGTTGCAGTAACTTTGTCTTGTTACTGGTGAATCACTTCAAAGTTTTTATTACTTTATGGTAGCGTTAAAAGTAACTACGTTATCGTTGCTACTTACTTTACACTCTGTTTTAAAGTTACCACCAAATTCCAGTTACTTAAAAAATCACTTTGTCGGCAGTCGGCATTATTAGTTCGTGCAAATCGTTCGAGTACTTCTTGGTTTTCGAACAGTTTATTGCTTTTTGTGACGGTTAAAATACGTGCCGTCCGCAAAAAACGCTACAATGCACTAATTAATTATAGGTTACAGTTCCAATTGGAACTTTATAGTGTATTCGGGAACTTTAAGATGGTTTTGTAGTTCTCGCGACTATATAGTTTGATATATATTTAAAACAAATGGTCTACTGAATGGTAATAATGACTTTAAAGTGATAAAAGCGTAGTGGCCGCTACTTGCAGTAAAGTGGCAAATCCTTTAAATACACATTATGTAGTAAATACCACTTTAAAGTAATTTCTGAAAAAATGCCTAATATTTTCTGACAAAATGTAGGACGCCATTACATTTATTTCAATTATGAAATCGTCAAAAAATTACGAAAAAACATAAATTAAAGCGAAACCAAAATCATATAATTAATAGAAATGTCAGAAAAAAAAAATTTTTCTCCAAATTTATCACATCACATTTCACAGAAATGTTTTAATCGTTTTGAATTTCTATGTACTCGGAGCTCGTGAATCAGCAAAGTTTTTTGTACCCCTACAAGCGATAATATTTACTTAAACATAAAAATATTACTTCCCTTATAGTTGAAGAGGCCGCATAACGACGGAAGATGCTATTAAACTCTTTCTAAATATGTAAGACAAAGAAAAAGCGAATACATATACACCAAGTAAAGTAGGCGGGAACAAATCTTATAAAGTAGCGACTAGGGAAGGGGTGACCACGCCGCTACGTCCCCGCCATGTAGCTGCAACGTTAGTGCGACGTACCGGTATAAGTTCCAAGGCAGTAATTTTAACGAAACTATCACCTTCAAAATGTTCCCCATTTTGGTCGTAGACACGTAATGGGATCGTAGCAACAACCTTTCCGTCACTAGTAAACACAACTTTAGAGTTCCCAACAATAGTCGCGGCGTGGTAACAACGACTAAAATTGCTGCTTGGGATATAACGATTTTTGAAATATTTTGATTTTGAGCAAAAAAAAAAATTTTGTATTTTTTTGCCCATGTCACTTTTTCTGAAAATTAATTTACACAAACTTTCAGAGTTAGGTAGTTTACCTTTTTATATGTTAATCAGCACAAAAGAATCAATTTTCGTATAAAATCCTTATGTGAATACCGTTAAATTTTGTCTTTAGTAGCGGGCGTCCATCGAGAGAACATATGTTCACACGCTGCTATATAAACTAACACTGTTGCCAAAGCCATAATCATATTAACAGTAATTAGGAGTTATTTCTGTAAAAAATAGGCCAACTTCGTTGTAATAATAAAAGGTTTTTTTTTGGGTATAATAATAAAATTTTAATTATGTAAATTTTTACTTTGTATGTCTGTTTAAAATTAAACATGAGGCTTCCTAATTTGACAAAAAAATGTTATGAAAAGAATGAACACTTTGTTAAAGACCAGTTCAGTGGATGTAAGACATTATGCCACTAACAAATATTTCTAGCCATTTTAATAAACGCACCTAAAAAATGTTAGCAAGAATACACATTTTATTGTCTTATTATTATCACTATATAGCAAACACAATGCAGAAACAACAACACGATATGCAAGACCTCAAATAAGAATAAAATTTATTAAACTCCAGAAAACTAGTCATTAATGTGTTTTTTAATTGTAGAAAAGAAACAGTCGGATCGTTCGATTTCTCAATAATAAATGAATATTAATTTTTGTTGCATAATTCCAGCATTTCTTGTTATGTGTGGATAACATTAAATAAAAAATATAATTTGAAAAATTCTAAATTATATTTAACATCGTGTATCCCATCAACTATAAAAAAAATTTTATTCAAATTTTAATTCTTCAAAGTAAAAATTTACATAATTAATATTTCATTATTATACAGCAAAAAAATATCAATATTACAACGAATTTGGTCCATTTCCAACAAAAATAATTCCTAACTACTGTTATCATTGTTATAGCTTTGGCCACAGTGTTCGTTTATATAGCAACGTGTGAACGTATTTTCTCTTAATAGACGCCCGCTTGAGTAAGCGAGCAAACCTATTACCAAAAACTTATAGCACAGGAGATGAGGCATTTTGGCTAGGAATTTTTTTGTCCTGCATGGATTTACCTGAAATTTTCACAGAGGGTAGGGAATAGCCCAAGGATCAAAGTTTATATCATGCCGAGGTATGCTTTTATCCTGGGGGTGGTTGCCACCCCATCTTGGGGGTGGAAATTTTTTATTTCATTTTAACTACAGAAATCGATAAAGAAAGTAATTTTAAGTAAAAAAATGTCCATACATTTTTTTCGTAAAACATGTTTTTCGAGTTATTAGCGATTGAAATTTAAAGTTTTTCGACGAAAAAATCGACGTTTTTAATGGGGTTTTCACGAATAACTTTAAAAATATGCATTTTATCAAAAAAACTGTAAAGAGCAAAATTGTAGATTATAAAAAAACTAGAAAAAAATGTTATCTTATAATTTCTCTACAACCAATACAGACCGAGCTACGGCTTGTTAATTGTTAGCTTTTGTTTGTCAAATGTTAAATTTGAAAGATTTAAAGTCAAATAGCGGGAAAAGTTTGCATTTTTTAAGGAAAACATATAAGGTCTTTGTTAAAGTATATAATGAGACCTTTCTTTTAAAAACAAAAAAAGAGTTTTTAGCATGAAAATTGAGCGAGTTATGATAAAAAATAAGGTCGGTCCCTACTTTTTTCTTCGAAAAGGTCATTAAAAAAGCCCCCTAATTCCCCTCCTAATTAAAATAGATCTGTACCCTTCTGCGTTTTTTTTATATATGTATTATTAATACATTCTAGAGGTTTAACAAAATTAAAATGCTTAATTTTAGAAAAATTGGAGCTTAAAGTGAAAAACGATTTTCCACAATTTCGTAAAAATAGCCATTTTCTTCAAAATAACTCCAACAATACTGGAGATACGAAAAAAATGCTAGAGTACCGAATTAAAGCTTTTTTAATAACAAAGACTTCATTGCATATATTTTTCTGTACAATAAATATTTGGTCAGATATGGCCGTTTAAAGCCTCTATTTACGAGCGAGCACCACCTTATTCTAGCCATCTAAACTCATACCATTTTAAAACTAAGGGATTAAAAAGGATTTAATTTACATAGCCTTGTAGCTCTTAAAAAACCCTACAAAATTATTTTCGAACAAACTTTCTATCATTAAAACCAAAGGAGCTATAATTAAACAACCAATCAACTTTTTTTCGAAAAAGTCGAATAGCCCACTTTGGAGCATAATATTCTATAAAACCGGTATACTTTATACTTTTACCGATATAATTTTTGTATGCAATTCTACTTTTTTTTCCTATTTATACCTATTATATTGCTTTATAAGAATTGCAATGTGGTAAGGGGTGGTTTTTAAGGATTGAAAATTTACAAAAGAATGAAATTGGTAATATTTCAGGCAGTAATATTTTTAATTATTAAAGATGACAAGCTATTAATTTTTTGGGGATAAATCTTTTTTTTTATTAAGCTATAATAAGGGTTGATTTATAAGGGTCGAAAAATTGCGAAATGAAATTAGTACATGTTTTAACCAACAACATTCTAAAATTAAACCACTATGGTAAATTAATCATTTTTTAGGGTAAATATTTTTTTTTTAATTTAAGCTCTAACAAGGGTTGATTTTTAAGGGTTGAAATATTTTTAAATTGTATTCTAAAGCATGAAACATTTAATAATCAACTAATCCAAACCAAATTTTACCCATCTTCAGGTTTAAAATGTTATTCCATAAGTTTTGACAATTAGGGGTAGTTTTCACCCTTAAAAAACAAACAGCGCACATCACCATGAAAAAGAATTTAAAGTAGAGGGTTAAAAGCGCCTTATTCCAAATTTTTATACAAATCGATGAAGGGCACAAAAATTGCGAGGTTTTGCAATTTTTTAGCTTCATTTTCGGGACTTTAATTATTTATCATCAAATCGTTTTAATTTGTCATTTTTTTTTGTAAATCTCATAAGGGGTGGTTATTTTAAGGTTGAGTTATGGTAGTTAAATATTTATTATACCGTAAACTGTAAAAATATTTTTTTTATATAATAAAAGCGTTATTAATAATTTTAAAATAAAAAAAAAACATTTTTTTGGAATTTCGTTATTAAGGGTGATTTTTAAGGGTTGGAACGTTAAAATATAATGTTAGATATAACTCACAACATAAAAATAGATTCCTTCTACATATTTAGCTATGATTTTAATTTACATAAGGTCTATTTCTATGGATTTTTAATTTATGAGCATAAGGGGTGGTTTTTACCCCCTAAAAATAAAAAGCACCCCCTTAACATATATAAACTTTGATCTAAAGGGTAAAAGCAACTTAATTCCAAATTTTCATAAAAATTTAAACTATTCCACCTCAATTTTTTTATACGATCCTCTTTAAATTGCCCTACTGATGATATAAATGTATGTTGCCATGGCGCCACCTGGTGCCCTATTGTTTAAACCGAAATTGTTTAAACAATTGCAAGGAATTGTTATTTTTTAACTGGATATTTTTTTTAATATTCTTTATTGAAATACAAGTAAAAAAGGTTTTATGACTTTTTACGATAAAGTTAATATTTTTGGAGATATGAATTTTTACAAGTTCGAAAAATCTTAAATTTCGGTAATTTTGACCCATGAAAAATGTATTTTAAAAAAACATAAACCATAAAAAAATATATTTTTTAAATTTTTATACAATAGTTAATAATATCCTTAAGTGAGATTTAAAAAAAATTATTGTTTATACAGGTTTTTTAATTGTTTATTACACGCGCTGGTAAATAAAGAGTATTAATTTGGTAAGTAATTTTAACGAGTTTAGGTGTTATTGTTATAATAATAATTTTTTAGGTACTTATGCCCAGGTTTGCGAAAATAAACATGGAAAAGATGTAAATTTGGGATCTGTCCTTAGGCATTTAGAAGTTGTAAACGACGGTTTGAAAGCTACGATTGAAAGTAAGTTTTATTATGTTTTTCTTAAAGTAAGCATTTTAGATAAGTAGTCAAAACTGAAAAAAAAAACAATCTTTTTTCCTCTGGCATAAATTATCGTTTTTAATGTATGCTTACAAAGGGTCTTGGCGCATAAGGGAGAGTAATCGGTCTTTTCACTTTTAGCCCAGTCTGTAGGTAATTTTCATGACTTTAATTTGTAACAGGTTGAAAGGTGTTAGAAGTTGTAAAGGGTGATTACCTGAATACGACTATATAGTTTTAGACTCGAAAAAAGTGTGCAGGGGTAGGGGTGGAGGGTTAAAAGTGCTTTTCGCTTCTGCAAACGCCATTGTTAATTTTAGAGGAATACGTTCAAAATGTTTTTTTTAGGTATTTAAAAAAACCTATAATTTGAACCCGGCTAAAATTGATTTGGTCCATTTGTTTACGAAAAATGCAAAAAAACGTTAAAAATTGCCATTTTTTGAAATGTTGATAATTATTGCAAAAATATTTTTTTATCCATTTCTATCATTGCAAAACGTAGGTTTTTTAATTATTAATTAAATGAGAGGTTCTAAAGCATGATCGGATAATTTTTTGCTAAGATAATTGAGTTTTACTGATTATAGAGCCCTAATCTAGTAGGCTATATCTTTTTTGTTTATAAATATTTTAGGTATTACAAACTGTCTTTTGCTTTTTCAAGACTTATATTTTAATAATTTAGATCAACGAAATAAAAAAATAATATTAAGTCCTTCGTTTTGAGCCTTGAAAAAAGGTACTTTTTTGTTAATAAACAATGGAGCCGGATCGCCCCCTGCATAAGTTAAGAATTTTAAACCAAGAAATATGGAAAGCTGGCTTTAAAACAACTATTTAAAAAATAAGGAGTTATTTTATTTATTTAAATTCCAAATTACTTAAAATTTGCAATAAACATTCAAAAATAAAAAATATATTAATTTTTAATTTTTTCCAGAAGCATACCTTAAAAAATCCTAAAAATTCGGTTATTTGATTATAACTCGAAAAATATTGCATTTACATGAAGAAATTATATTACTTAAATTAAAGGTCTTGTAAAAATACATAGTTTATGTCCTATAAAGTTTTGTGTATCGTTAATAGTTTTTAAGATATTGACGCTTTACATAAAAAAATGGTTAATATCTGAAATTATGCCTTTTCTTGATTATTTGCTGTTTGACCCCCAATTTTTACTTCAGAAAATCCTACACCCACCACTTTTCTTGTGGGCCTGTGTAATCAATTAAACTTAATTTTATTTATATTTAATTTTTTATCTAAAACCCTATTAGACGACATATCAATTAATAAATCTGAAGGCACCTTAGAAATCGAAAAGCCAGATTGATGTACATGAATCCTCCAATTAAAATGGTATTGGCGAGAGATCAATTAATATATCTAAAACTAAAACTGAAATTTTAACTTCAAATTTATTAATTGATATGTGGTCTAATAGGGTTTCAGATAAAAAATTTAAATATAAATAAAATTAAGTTAAATTGATTACACGACCACAAAAAAAGTGGTGTGTGTTGTGTGTGGTTATAGAATTTTCTGGAGTATTTTTTTCCACTGAACACAAATCTGAAGTAAAAATTGGGGGTAGAACAGCCAATAATCAAGAAAAGGCATAACTTCAGATATTAACGGTTTTTTTAAATGTAAAGCGTCGATATCTTAAAAACTATTAACGATACACAAAACATTATAGGACATAAACTATGTATTTTTACAAGACCTTTAATTTAAGTAATATAATTTTTTCATGTAAATGCAATATTTTTCGAGTTCATCAAATAACCGAATTTTTAGGATTTTTTTAAGGTATGCTTCTGGAAAAAATTAAAAATTAATATTTTTTTTTATTTTTGAATGTTTATTGCAAATTTTAAGTAATTTGAAATTTAAATAAATAAAATAACTCCTTTTCTTTTAAATATTTGTTTTGAAGCCAGCTTTCCATATTTCTTGGTTTAAAATTCTTAACTTATTTTAAGGCTCAAAACGTAGGACTTAATATTATTTTTTTACTTTGTTGATCTAAATTAGTAAAATATAAGTCTTGAAAAAGCAAAAGACAGTTTGTAATACCTAAAATATTTATAAACAAAAAAGATATAGCGTACTAGATTAGGGCTCTAAAATCAGTAAAACTCAATTATCTTAGCAAAAAATTATCCGATCATGCTTTAGAACCTCTCATTTAATTAAGAATTAAAAAAACCTATGTTTTGAAATGACAGAAATAAATAAATAAAAAAATTGCAATAATTATCAACATTTCAAAAATTGGCTGTTTTTAACGGTTTTTTGTATTTTTTCATGAACAAATGGACCAAATCAATTTTAGCCGGGCTCAAATTACAGGGTTATTTAATAACTAAAAAAAACATTTTGAACGTATTCCTCTAAAATTAACAATGGCGCTTGCATAAGCGAAAAACACGTTTTTAGCACTTTTAACCTTCCACCCCTGCACATTTTTTTCGAGTCTAAAACTATATAGTCGAATTCAGGTAATCACCCTCTACAACTTCTAACACCTTTCAACCTGTTACAAATTAACGTCATAAACAGCCCTTATTTTTACCTAGAGACTGGGCTATTTTTGAAATCTCACCCAGCTAGGCTTGTTGAGAATAAAAAGACGTGATTTTTCCGTTTTGCTGGGTAAGATTTTAAAAAGTCAAAAGGCCGATTTCCCCCCCTCCCCACTATGCGCCAAGGCCCTTTGTTTGAAAATCTGTTTACACAGAATGTTTTAACTTTTTTTTATCTTGGGACAGTTCACGAAGGCTGATGCCTAAGTACTAACGTACCGTGGGTGTCTTAAGTGTGGTAGTGTGGTGAGAGGGAGTTTGTTTACACGGGAGTTAAATATTTGGAGAGTTGGTAGGGGAAGAAAAACCTTCTGCGGGCAGCAGGTTCCATAGTCTTGACACTCTAGGGATGTAGGAACGAAGAAAGCGGGCAGTTTGGGGCCTCTCTAATTGAACTGTAAAAGGATGCATAAAAGTTGCACTACGTGTTGCTCTGTTGGGAGCTGCCAGAGAAGGAATTATACTGGCCAACTCCTCTAAGCAGAAGCCGTGAAAATACCTATAGAAGAGCGACAGATCCCTACAGCTCGACGGTGGGCAAGAAGAGGAAGTCTTTCTGTAAGCGTGGGATCCTTAATAAGACGAACGGCTCTTTTTTGAATGGAAGTGATGTAGGGGATGCCATTCCCCAGACATGAGAACAATATTCTAGAGAGGGTCTAATTTGGGATACATATAGAGTATACAGATTGGAAGAAGAAAAATACTTTCTGGCTCGAAAGAGGAATCCAAGCTTTTCTAAAGCTACCGAGGCTATGGATGTAATGTGCTTGTGCCAGTTGAGGTTATTTTCAAAAGTAACGCCGAAAAGATTAAACGACTCTTTGTTCTGCAGAACTTGGCCTCTCATATGTAACGGATAAGCATTAGAAAACTTTTTTCGCGTCAACGAACATGACTGTGTTTTCCAGGCATTAAACTGAACAAGATTTTTGGCGCCCCAATCCAAGATAAGTTTGAGGTCTTGTAAAAGAGATATCTACATCGACCTGCGCTTGTTTTCCAAATCAGAATTACATAGTGGCTTAAGAAATTGAATACTAGAGTGGATGGTACTATCATCAGCAAAACTATAAATGGGATTGATTGTGGAAAAGAGAAGATCGTTAATGTGTAGAAGAAACAGCGTAGGTGCCGGCACTGAGCTCTGGGGCACCCCAGCATTAATTTGATAGAAGCTGGAAGAATGACCATGTACAGTAACTGATATACGTCGATTAGAAAGGAAACTAAAGAGTCAAGAGCAAAGCCTAGGTGGAAGACCGTAAGAAGGAAGTTTGTTAAGAAGCCCATCATGTCAGACCTGATCAAAAGCTTTGGATATGTCAAGAGTAACGATCTGGGACTCAAGGGTCTTGTTCCAGTTGCGTGACACGAAGAAAAGAAGATTAGCTGTGGATCTTCTGAATCGGAATCCATACTGTCTATCATGTAAGATCTGGTGTTTTTCCAGATTATTTAAGATTTGGGAATTAATGAATTTTTTCATTACTTTGCAAACAACAAAAAGAAGAGATATAGCACTTGTAGTTAGAAGAGAGAGTTTTGCATTCTTTTTTGGGGACAGGTTGCACACGTGCAGCTTTTCTACTCTCCCGGAAAATGCCCGTGTCGTAAGAGATTTGAAAGAGGCAAGTTAAGGTGCAAGCTTGGGAGCACATTTTTTTAAGACGATTGATGGTATGCCATCCAGCCCGGATGATTTTTTAGTTTTAAGAGAAGAAAGAGTACACTTGATCTGTTTTACTTTAAAAATGATATCGGACATTTTATGAGGAACAGGGGCAACTGTTGGAAGAGGAAGATTAATAGAAGGATTTAGCGTAGAATTGGCAGCAAATTGTTTGGCAAATAATTCGGCTAGTTAGCTAGTTAGTAACTGAACCTTCAAATTCTACTATTTTTACGTCACAGTGAAGCTTTTTAACTGGTATATGTACAAAATATAATATATTGTGTATGTATAAAAATTTACGAGTTTTCTTAGTCTAAATGCTGATATGTTTTTATTTCAACTGTAACTTTTATTTCATACAAAACACCAATTTTGCACAATTACTTAAGCGTAACGAAACATTTATCGATACAGCAGCCATGAATCATCTATACAAAATTAAAATATTTGTAAAACCAAAAGAATAAACTTACAATCTTTTCCATCACACCACCAATATTTAAAACATAGACTTAACGATACTGTACTTAAAAACACTTTTTAAAGTGGTAGACAGCCTGGTTGTTTATAAACTGAACTAAAAATGTGTTACTCTTGCTCATACTTTTGCATACTTTTGTTACTTGGTCATAAAACAATGTTAATCATGTATTTTTAGATAAGCAACATCTGCTTACGACAAGGAAGTTTGTGGCTTACTGTTATTTTCTATTTAATCTATCATTTTACTAAGGAGCGTTTACACCAAAGTTGACAACTAAAAGTTGACAAAAGATTGTTTGTAGAAAACTAAAAGTTGTAAACAAAAAGTTGCCCTTCTTAAATTAGAGCAACAAGTGGAAGATTTTTTGTAGAAAACTAAAAGTTGCTCTTCTCAAATTTAGAGAAACAAGTGAAAAACTTTCTTTTTTTTCTTTAATGGCAACAGGCTAATCAGCCATTCAGCCAGTCACAAAGTGTTACTTAAAAAAGAAGTCTTGTAATTAGAATAAATAAATTCTAATTATTTATCATACTAATAATAGAGGGTGAATACAAGCTAAACCTATCACATATATGACAGGGACACACACTTCACGCCACTGGGGTCGATCAGGGCGACTTTTTATTTTAAACACACAAAGAAGACCACTTAAAAGGAAGAAACATAAGAATAAAAATTGGGTAACAATAACCTACTGCCTACTATCAAAAAGCATCAATCCTACATAAAAGTAATTAATAGTTTTAAGTTTATTCTGTTTAAAAATGAAACCAATGCATTATTCACCTTTGTACTCTCTAGGGCTAAAAGATTAATGATGTTAAAAGGACAAACAGCTTTACACTCTTTAATTAAAACATTATATAAGTTGTTGGTCTCAGCTATATATTTATTACAATGAAAGAATATATGATCTAGGTCACACTTAACATTACAAGTATCACATTGATCTGAAGGTAATATTTTGATATTATACAGATGAGCAGGATAACAAGTATGTCCAAGTTTTATGCGTATAATTGTTGTTATGTATTTTCTAGGGACAGTTAGGTTTTTATGCCAGTAATTATGTGGAATTTCAGTTACAAGCTAAGTATATCTTGTGGGTTTATTTTTGCAATATTCCTTCCATCTTATATTCCATTTATTGGTAATATTTGTTTTTGCAGTATTATATCCGTCATTAAAGCTGAGAGTATAATTAGCTGCTGTACCATTAATACTATCCTTTACTATTAAGTCTACTAGCTCATCATACTTAAGTCCTGTGTAAGTGGAAAACTTGTTGCCAAAGAATTAGGCAGTAGTACTTCAGTTCTCCACTAGTTTTCTACAAGTTGCTTGCGCAAAGCGCGCAGCAACAAATCTTCCACTTTTAGTTGTCAACATTCTTAGAGCTTTAGCCACGTCTAAGTCTTCCACTAAGTTTTCCACAATTTGCAGCAATTTGTTGCTTTTTCTATAAAATTCAGCAACTTTTTCTGTCTTCCACTTGTGGAGAGACAAATTTTCACTAAATTTTGGTTTCCGCGAAGTGTCGGTAAAGATCACAGCAAGTTGACAACTAAAAGTGCAAGACTTGTTGCTGCTCGCTTTGCCCAAGCAACTTGTAGAAAAGTAGTAGAGAACTACTGCCTAAACCTATCGCGCCAATTCTTTGTCAATAAGTTTTATACTTGTTGCTCTAAATTTGAGAAAAGCAACTTTTAGTTGACAACTTTTAGTTTTCCACAAACAATCTTTTATCAACTTTTATTTGCCAACTTTGGTGTAAACACGCGGGAAACCAAAATTTAGTGGAAGATTTGTCTCTTCACAAGTGGAAGACAAAAAAAGTTGCTGTACTTTGTAGAAAAAGCAACAAATTGCCGCAACTTGGGGAAAACTTAGTGAAAGACTTTGGTGTAAACTCGGCTTTAGAGCGAAGAGAAATGGATGTTTAAGTAAAAATCATATCATTTCTTAATTTTTTTTTTTAGTTTAAAGTAAGAATATTTACCGTTGTAATTGCTATTTTTATATAAACAGGGTAGTATGAAAATACCGTAATTTAATTTATTTAAACCCTAAGATCTTTACTTGAAAACAAATTGAGTAGAAATAGTGAAAAATAGTGTACAACTTTTAATTACTGACATACTTGACTCTACAATTGTAAGTCGAAACATCTTTTTCTTCTTCTTTCCTGGGGGTCGTCTTGATTCACTACCGAAGTCAGCGCACCCTCTTGGGCTTTTTGTGCCTAACACCTTAACCCCTACTGAACTTTCTGTACTAACCAGTGTTTTCCATTTTGACAGTGGTAATACGCATTTCTTATTTCCGCACAAATTCAGACCCTAATTCCAATTTATTTTCGCACAAAGAAATAAATTACAAACAACAATATCCGAAAAATACTTTTGTTTTTGTTAAAAAAATGGCAGGAAACACACTCCTTTGAGAGAAGCGTGGTCGTCCCAAACTATCGAATCAAGAACAAGACAATAATGTAGTTAATGTTTTGAGAAACCAACCATTTAAATCTGTAGTTACAGCAAAAATGGAAGGCAATTTCCCAGCATCGGTTAAAACGGCACGGCGAAGAATAAGGCAAATATCCTAATTGCGCTGCCACCCGGCAGCCTTATAACCGTTTTTAACAAATGCAAATAAAGAACAACGCATTGGATTTGCTCTACAATTTTACTCGGAACCTCCGATTTTTGGGAAAATAAATATTCACCGATGAAAAAGTGTTTCAGTCATGCTACAATGGGATACTTAAGGTATACAGGCCTTAAGGAACACGATTTGATGAAAAATATACCCAAAAAGACAGAAATAGTGGGCGATTTTCGGTAAATGCTTGGGGGTTGCTGAGTGCACAAGGACTTGGTGTATTTTATCGAAGGAAGGTTCAATGGGGGTATATATAGATCTACTACAGAATATCCTGCTTCCTTCTGCAGTGGTTCGATTTCCGGACAGAAATTTTATCTTTCAGCACTATAAGTGTCCCGTTCATACGGCCCGGCAAGTCGATGAATGGATGGAAGAGCAGCGTATCAGGGTTTTACCGTGGCCCGCACGTAGTCTTGGTTTAAATGTTATGGAAAATGTTTGGGGCTTATTAGTTAAACAAAAAATAAATAGGGAAAATTAGTTTAGGCCGCAAAATGTAAACGAACTTAAGGATACAATTTTAGAGGCGAGGAATGAGTTACGAGGAAATCTGGACTACGCCCGTGCTTTGTCCATTCGATGCCTGGAAGGCTAAACTCTGTCTTAGAAAAAAACGGGGCCTCAATAAATTATTAAATTTGTTTGGAAGGATATTTAAGTTTGTTTAAATTTATTAAATTGTTAATTAATTTATTAATTTGTTAGTTTAAAAAATATATAAATCCCACAATCGCGTACAGCAGCTTTGGCAACTGCAGCTGTGTCAACGGGAGCATTGTCTTGAGAAGACGAACACCGCGTGCCAATTTTCCCGCCTTTTTTCTTTGATGGCATCTCTAAGCGGTAAAGAAGAAATGCATAATATTCCCTATATATTCCCTAAATTTCTTTCTTTAAAATCTATTAGAAGAATGCTTTTGAAATCCCAAAATATTGTCGCCATGACCTTTTATTGTTGACTGAATAACTTTGGCTTTTCTAGGCGGTGCCTACCCTGGGTTCCTCCACTCCATGGACTCCCTTTTTAGCAAAGCATCATAGTACAGGACCATAGTCTCATCCCCTGTAACAATAGACTCTAATACATTCTTTGGTTGAGGTTGTATTCATTTAAAAACTCCTGGCGAGATCGCACACGTTCTTTTTCTGAACAACGGAAAGAAGTCGTGGCACCCATCTTGCACTAACCTTATTAATTTTTAAATGTTTATAAAGGATTTGTAAAACGAAGGTTTTGAAGCGTCCCAGTCTTGCTGCAATTTCTTTTGTCTTGAGACGTCGATCACTAAGAACCTCCGACTCCACAAGGGCGATAATACCGTGGAAATGATTTCTGCAGGCCGGCCGGAACGAGGATCATCTTCAAGCGTTTCCCAACCCAATTTAAATAATTTGGTCCGTTATTTTACGGTCGAATAAGACGGGAATTTTTCCCGTACACTTAATCCAAACGTCGTTAGATTTCTGTTTCGTCAAGAATTGACAGCTCTGTATTCAATTTTAAACATCGCGAAAACACTACGACTACGTCTGCTTCAACCCAAGCCCTACGCAAAACTAGTTGAATCAACCAGTTGATTTTGTACATACGCTAATATTAGATGTTCAGTCATATGACGAGCAGTGGCGGAACCGATTTATTTAATTCGAACCTGGTCAGGACGGAAATTTTTGGTCCCTACCTCGTATAACTGCTATAAAAATGTATAAGTGTGTATAAGTAACACCATCATTGATATAAAATAACCAATTTTTTTGTCTTAGGCGGAATGCATTGTCAAGATGACCTTCAATATCAGACTTTTATAAATTTTTATTGTGCAAAAGATGAAGAAGGGCCAAAATTTGAGAGTAAAAAAAAATGTGATACTTATTTTACTTGGAAAGACACCACACGCTTGCCCTGAGATACGTAAGTATTAACTGTTTTTTTTTTTTAATCTAGATTGTGCAAAAATAAAATAAAATACTTTTGTATTGTTTCTGTTATAAGAAAGTTCTGTACAAAGTTATAGACAAATCGAGGAGGGATGAGGCGTTTTAGAAAGTTTAGCCCTCTCAATTTTTTGTTTTTTTTTAGAATGCCTCAAGTTGCAGCCATATTCACACCAAAGAATATCATAACTGCTCATTTCAAATGGGTGATAACTATTATAATTTAAGCAAATTAACACAAACAACAAATTCCATTCATGTTTTTGATAAAATCTTTATGATTAATATTTGTGGGTTCGTTATTGATCCTGAAGCTCCATGTATGAAAGACGTTTCCGTAGCTGTAAAGGATTTGAAAGAATTTAATCCAAAGAATAAGTAAGTATTTTGTTAATTTAGGGAACCATTTTTCCCCTGTGGCAGCGTAGCGTCCTTTTGTGCCTAATCTCCCATTATTTTTTATTCCAATCCTCCCACTAGTCTTGTTCCTTCTACAGGTGTGTATAATCCCAAGAGTGGTTGGTTGATATATTCCTGTGGGCTATACCATTCAAATAATTTATGAATAATAATTATTTTAATCAGGGGCGTGCCGACAGGGGAGGCCTCGATTTAATTTATTCACATATTTATTAAACGTCATATTTTTACAGTTTTCTTTAGAAATTCTCATTTCGCGGTATAAATAACATAAAAAGGTAGTCTTGTTGAAAACCTGTCAGGCTAGCCGTTTTCGAGAAAAAACTCTTTAAAGAAAATAGTGCACCCATGGTCGCCCAAGTAAAAGTATTCCGGCATTTTTTGAAAGGCGAGAACAATATTTTTTGTTAATTAACACTGTTATTAACATAACTATAAACAAATAAACTTTATTTTTAAACCTTATATTAAATTTGTTTACCGTAACTAATTACTTTGATGAAGAAAATTTTTATTATTATTGGGCGACCATGCATGTACTATTTTCTTTGGAGAGTGTTTTCTCGAAAACGGCTAGCCTGACAGGTTATCTACAAGAATACCTTCTTTATGTTATTTATACCGCAAAATTAGATTTTCTAAAGAAAACTGCAAAAATATAACGTTTAATGAAAATGCGAACAAATTAAATCGAGGCCTCCCCTGTCAGTATGTCCCTGATTAAAATAATAATTTAGTAAATACACTGAAAAGTGCCTACTATTAAAAAAAAATTATATGCCAAAACTGAGATGACTTTTTAAAACGGTTTTAGAGATATAAAATAAAACTTATATCCTGTGCCATCTTTGAATCGCCATAGCAACCTAATGACGCATTTGCGAACCCATGTTGGTTTGAACTTTTCGGAAGTAATTACTGTGTGTAAGTGCATCAAAATTACCGATAATTTTTCATGAAAGCATGTTGTCTAAAAACTGCATGAGTTTATTTTCATATTTTGGCGAAAGAGCCCGACTCCGAAGAAGGAGGGCCCTTTTAACAAAATATGAAAATAACCGAATGCAGTTTTTTACTGACAACATGCTTGAATGAAAAATTATCAGGTTTACTTTGATGCACGAGTGTAATTCGGTAGAATATTTCTCGAGTAGAAGAAATAAAGTATTAGTACCTAAGTAAGTTTAAATTTTTTATTTAAACAACATTATATTAAAATTACATTACCTCCATAAATATTATATGAAAATGAACCAAATAATGAGACAAACTTGCAGAAACTAAAAATTGCATGAATTGCAGTGGAAAACACAGTTGTAAAAATTACTATTTTTGGAGTCTGCTCCACTACTTGTTGATGTATGTGAGTTTGTCATTGAATTAGAATTTAAAGAACTTATTGTAGGCACATTAGCTATATTAGTTTCTGTATTAAGATTAGCTTTATCATTGTCTCTCATTTTTTCTACTATATTTGAATGGTGTTGCTTATCCAGTTGAAGATATGGCTTTATGAACTTTGGGTTTGAATGTCCAGTAATTTTTATCAGCGTATTTTCTTCAATCCCTTGTTTTACTAATTTTGAAACCGCTGTTGCGAGGAGTGAATGATTAGTGATTTTAACTTTTCAGTCGCCAAACCTGACTTTTTGCCGCCGTTGAGGTCCACTGAGTGATCATGTTTTTCCGACTGGGATGTTCTTGTACCACTTGCCCAATTTCCAGAAAGGACTAACAGTTAAGAACAATCTCGGAATATTTACATATTTTCTCTTTCTCAAGAACTTTCTAAATAACCTTACTGGGCACAAATCCGGGTTAACAATGTTTCTAACCAGCCACTTGGATTGAGCGCATGGTTTATCCCCTCCTTGCGTGGTTTTTCCGAATATTGGATTGTATTCCATTCTACCAGTTTTTTCCCCTGCGTTATTAATGTCTTCTTTGAAATAGGAAGTAAAACATTTGACTCCCTCTCCTCCTCTCCATGCTAATTCATACGATAAAACAAAAAATAACTTTTTTTGTAAGCCATCGGGCGTTTCTTCATCACAGTTTTGTACCATGGCTTTGAACTCTTCGTATTTTAGTGATACAGCTTTCTTTTCTTTTCTGGGAGTTTGTATGGCAAATGCTTCTTTTGGCATTTTTTGCTTCGCGGGCTGTTTTAAATTCCGTGTCAGTGAAAGGATGAAATTTAATATACTCGTCCTGGTATTTTTCCATCAATAGTTTTGATGTTACATTCCAAATAGTTTTCACAGTAAAGTCCGGACACTGCACCCTAAGAAAACATTTGCACACTATGGGCATCTATAGAGAAGAACCCATTTGCAGACTATGTGACGAAGAGGAAGAGACAGCCTCTCACATCATATATGAGTGCCCTGCACTTACATACTGGAGAACAAATCAAAACCTCATGGTGGACACTAACCACCAGGAGGCTGGAGACCAGAAAAGAACAGTAAAAGGGCTACTACACCTGTCTAAGGTGTCAAACCTTTTTAACTGAAACAAATACACAAGAGATACAACAAGCCCTGTAGGCTGCAGTGTCGAGGCGGACAAACCTCAACTTGTGTATTTAGATATCATCAAAATCAATCAATCACAGTAAAGTCTTTAATCCTAACCATTTTCTTTTCATGTTGTTCAGAATATTTGCCAGTATCGGTATTGAAGGTTTTCCTTTAAAATATAATTCTTTCTTTAATAAAATCCCGAAACTGTCTCCATATATACTGATGGTTCATTAATGTATTTTAGGTTTACTTTTCATAAATTAAACTCAAAAATCGTTTCCAAAACGCGACATTTCGACGACTTTAAAATTCGGGTATAATATGCCAAAAGTGCAATTTTAACAATCGTTACTATAGATACGGACCTATAGGGAAATTTTCGATACCTAGCGGGGCTTTTGGGTCCTACCGGGCAATTTTCGGAAGTAATTATTCGAAAATGTCCCGCTTCATATGGGATTTCTAATATATGAGGGAAATATTCTTCGTAAGTTAACATGTAGAATCACCCCTAGATTTATTCGAACGGTATTTCCGGGGACCCCCGTATATTAGTATCAATCAGTAATAAAAAAAAACGGGGCACCAAGTTAAAATGACTACTTTTAAAATTTTTTAAGGGAGGGGATACCTGTAAACACTTAAAATTTGCCCTTGGTTTTCATGATTTTTTTTTATTGAAAGAGCCATTATATATTTTTAAAAAATTTGGGAAACTAGTTTATTCTAACATTAAAATAATATAATTTTTTTTCTTAATTATGTAAAATGGCGGATGTACACTAAATTTTTCCGGGAAGGTCGCAGCAAGACTTTCAATCAAAAGCATTAGCCGGATCTAGTGATCTGTAATAAAAAAGAAAAACCTTGTGTGTTTATTAATGTCATAATTCCCAAATGAACCTTTAAAAATCGCGGCATAAAAAGGGGAATAAATGAAATTAATTTGAGTTAAATTTTTTCTATTGCTTTTGCTTCGGTAAAGTTATTTTTTCAAAAAAATTTCGAAAATTTTTTGTTTATATAAAAAATAGTATCATTAAAAAGATGTGTTAAAATTTCGGTAAAACACTTTTTGAGTTATCGTGTACGCCAATTTGAAAAATATGGTTAAAAACGCGTTTAAATACATGAAAATTCAATGATTATGGCGCTCGAACGCAAAGAATAGGTCGTCAGCTTTACCCTCTATGTATTAACATTTTATGAAAAAAAATCAAAATTTTACAGTTATTTCTTCTTAGTAAACTTTAAATTTTTTGCTTAATAAGAGAAGAGCTGTTGAACAATTTTCGGTTGGTTCTTGAGGCAAAAAAAAGGTTGTAATTGCCCCAGAGAAGAAAGTTGGTCTGGCTGAAGGGTAGTCAACCGTTGAATTTTTTTAAAAGGGAAATTCCTTTATTAAAAACATGTTTTGGAGGCTTTTTGATTTTTTTAAATTTTTTGTGTTAAATATTAAAGAAATTGAAAATTGAGATTGATTTGAGATCAATTTGGTGGAATTTTTCACCTGCCCGATTATTAAGAAAGTATAAAAACCACGGATCTCGCGAGAGCCAATTTTCGTTGCAGTAACCTTGTGCGAGAGGTACAGCCGATATACGCATATCTATGCATAGTGCTGTTTACATGCATTATAGGCTCCACGGAAAGGTTTGAAGAGAAAACTTTTTGATGTTAGAAAAGCTACTTTGATAAATTTTTGCTACTTCTAAGAGAAGATTGAGATAGAAACATTTACCATAAGGGGGTTCAGAAATTGAAAAATTTGGTACAGAGTAGGCATTTATTTGAGAAGATATTTAAATAAGATACTAGGAAAAAATTGTTTAAATGTAAAAGATAGTTTTTATATTAATTTTCAAAAAATTGGCCATTTTTTTTAACTTGTGATAAAAATTATTTTTAAAATTAATTAACTAATTCCAAATTAACAACTCATTATTGTAATTTGTAGGCGTTGATAGTGACAAGCTTTATTGACACTTTGCTTTTATAATTCATTAGCCGTAGTAACGTCAGCTTTAAATGCCTACTTACCAGCAAAAATTTGACAAAATTGATATTAAAAATTTAAATTGATATTAAAATAAATTTAATTACAAGTAAATAAAAGTAGGCGATTTTTTTAAAAATTGGTATAAGAGACTCCCTTTTTTAATTTTGAAAATTTTCCCTAGTAACTTATTTCCATATCTTATCAAATAAATGCATTTTTTTTGTACCATTTTAAGTTTTTTCAATTTTCTGAACCCCCCTGATAAAATATGTTAAATATTTATCCAATTTATTTAGAAGTAAAAATTTTTATCAAGAGTAGCTTTTTCGATAAAATCAAAAAAAAGTTTTTTCTCTTCAACACCTTTCGTGGACATACTGAATTACTTTTCGATCAATGGGTGAAAAATTCTACCAAATTGACTAGGTTCCTTGTGATTATTTCCCTTTTAAGTCCCTATATTACTCCCCCCAAAATCTTAAAGTGCCTAAAAAATATTTTTTGGATTTGTTTAAAACCATTTTGCAAGAGTCTGGTTAACATTTAGGCACAAATAATTGATCAGATTTTTATATTCTTAATTCTTAAATATCTAACTGAAAAATAAAAAAATTTCCCAAAATGCCTCAGGCATCATTTTATTAAAAAAATTTTCCCCCTTTAAAAAATTTTAGGTTTGGCAGGGGGCCCGGCCCCCCTTAGCTAGCCCTTTTTATTTTTCTATTTAGGGGTCCCTTAAGGAATTACAAGAAATTTATAGGGCCTAAAAAACCTACCAAAAATTGTCCTTCAGCTCGGACTAAATGACTAATCGTCATAATTTTGAAGATAAGATTATGGAAAAAAAAAAATATATATATATATATATATATATATATATATATATATATATATATATATATATATATATATATATATATATATATATATATATATATATATATATAGGGGTTTCCGAGCCACTTCCGTCTATGTAGTTCTTTATTATCACTGTAAAATTTTCATATCTGCAGTTATTTACCCCATCAGTTAGAGGTGAAAAAAGTGAGCCTGATGGTGCATTTTTAAATGGAACACTGTGTATTTTTATATATTTAGGTACCCTTAACTATCCCCCCTTCTATTTGCTAACATGGTTCAGTACAGAAAAAAAAATAAAATATAAAAACTGTTTTGCACCATTGTATTTAAAATGAATAAAACATAGGTTTTGATTAATAGAATTAACAAGGAACTTATTAAAAATAAAACAGTCGCTTATGTCATGTTTGGTTATGAACAGGTGTCCAAATTTAGTGTCAAATCCTAAAATTTTTGAAAGACTTCATTTTCTTATTTTAAACATATTTCGTATATTTATTTTTGGATTAAATTTAAAAAACAAACATTTTTCTATTATAACCCTCCCAAATTTCCCTTTAACACATTAAAAGTTATTCAATTGAAACCATTTGCATGTATTTTAATAAATACCATTAAAAAAAATGATGGTACAGAAAACAATTTTATTAAGGGAGTTTCCTAAAACGTAATTATTACCTAGAAATTGGTTGAAGTTACATAAATGTTAGCCGAAAGTATTAAAAATTAAAAATTAGGTTTATTTAACTTTTAAAAGGGTTTTTTTAAAAATTAATTTTATTTCAATTAATAAATAATAATTATTTACGGGAAATTTTTTATAATATGTCAAACTAAGATTTTGTAAGTTAAATAAACTCCAATGTTAATAAATTGTTTCATAGCCACCTATCATTTAAATAATTGACACTTATTTCAAGTCTATGTCAAATATTCACAAAGAGAGGTGTATAGGTAATCGAAATGACTGATTATAAATGGTTAATACTGATTTGAGACCCCTTAATGGCGGCCACTTCCAGCATTTGATAAAAAATTTTTTTCAAAAATGTGGAATGTAATTAATCAATTTATGTTTATTATTTAAAGAATACTTAAATAGTTGACGATAGGTATATAACATTATACATAAAAGTTTCTAAAATTTTTCCCGGAAAACCCCGAAAAATATACAGGGGTTTCTTTTAAAAAAAAAAATATTTTTCCTTAAACTTTCTTGGTCACCCTGAATTCATTTGATGTAAAAATATGCCCGATCCAAAAAAAAAATCGACGTGTCCGGGAAATTTTTTTCAAAAAGAAATACCCCCCCTTTTATTGAATTTATCCGTTATTAAATCAAATTCTGTAAAATATATATATATATATATATATATATATATATATATATATATATATATATATATATATATATATATATATATATATATCTGTTTATATGAGTTTCCTGTGTTAAAAAAGGTCAAAGCTGAGGTTGGAGGGAAAAAGTCAACAAAAAAATTCCCCGCAATGAAAACGGGGTGAAAACACCCCAATTTTCTCCCATTAACCCAAAAAGTTTTAAAAAACCCTTTTTATGTATTTTTTAAGGGATTTATCGATCTTTTGTCATTTTTATGGGATCTAGTGGGTGGTTTGGGCAGCTAAATCCGAATCTAACGTTAAAAACTAATTTAAAAAGGGTGTAACATACTTATTTTTACCCTTTCCCCTTTAAAAATTAATTTTTATTGAAAAAACGATTTTTTTATTTTGAAGGGATTCTGAAGTATTTAAGTGAACCGAATCTAGCGTAAAAAATAATTTGGGGGGTGTGACACCCTTATTTGACAATAGAAAAATATTTATCCAAAACTTGTGCGCTCTTGAAAATAATATACTATTTGTACTAAATGTACAAATCTATAAATGTTTTATTTTCCTTTAAACATGTTTCATTATTTATAATACGAATATTAAAATAAAGAATCCTTTATATCTATTTATTTTCTGCACTCCATTCTTGTATGGAATTTATAGATACAAAATCATTTTTTGTTGATAAACGTTGTGGCCTAAAATACCTAATAAATCCCGTAAAAATAAAAAAAATCGGTTTTTAAGATAAATAAAATTTTAAGGGTTGAAAGGGTGAAAATAAGGATGTCAAGCCCCTCTTATATAATTTTTGACGTTATTTTCTGATTTAGCGGTCCAAAATACGTATCTACTAGATCCCACAAAAATAAAGAAAAATCGATTTTTTAGGGAAATTAAATTTTCAGGGTGGAAAGGCTAGAAATAAGGGTCTTACACCCCTCTAATACCCCAAATACTTACTGGATCCCTTAAAAAAAATTGTTTAAAAAAAAATATAAATTTTAAGAGTTAAAAGGTTAAAAATAAGGGTGTTACACTCCTTTAACTTAATTTTTGACGTTAAAATCGGATTCAGCGGCCAAAAATACCTACTAGATCCCTTAAAAATTATAAAAAAGGTTATTTTAAACTTTTTGGGTTAATGGGGGGGGGGGGAAATTGGCCCCGTTTTCATTGCGGATTTTTTTTTTTTTTTTTTGGTTGACTTTTTTCCTTAGGTCTTCCTGAAAAGATTCCATTAGGTTTCAGCTAAAAAAAATCTCTTTCGTAGAATCGTTGGGTAGGGTAACAAGGGAAACTGGACTATTAAGAAACAAAATAAATGTCACTGGACTTTTGGTAGATATTAGGTAGTCAATTTTAATACATATTTTTTAGAATAACATCACTGGAAAATTTTTTGGACCAACCGTTAGAAATGAAACCTCAACTAAAGTTACCACGGGGAAAATTTTTGTAATGGAACAGATTACAAAAGTGAAATTCGCTTTGAATGCAGTATTGTAGAGGTATTTTTTTTTATATATATATATATATATATATATATATATATATATATATATATATATATATATATATATATATATATATATATTATATATATATATATATATATATATATATAAAATATATGTTTTAATTTTATAATATATATATATATAATATATATATATATATATATATATATATATATATATATATATTATATATATATATATATATATATATATATATATAAAATATAATATATGTTTTTTTTTTTTTTTATATATATATATATATATATATATATATATATATATATTATATATAAAAATATATATATATATATATATATATATAATATATATATATATATATATATATATATATATATATATATATATATATATATATATATATATATATTATATATAATAAGTTTTTATGAGATAAACCAGTGACATAAGACTCACTATGTTGATATTACAAATATAAGCTGTTCTTTTTATCATCCCTTTCACTATAACCTGTATCAAATCCTGTTTTTTGTAGGAAGAACCAGTGATTATTAAACATGAAAATTGTTTTTATGAATTTTTATGGAAAACCAAATATGGTTGCCCTTACAAGCAACCAAAATATGTAGAAGATAATAGTTGTACCTATATAGATAAAGACACTAAGAAAAGGTATTATTATTCTTTACATGAGGTTTTTCTATCTCCTCAACATGATTTATCGAGTAAAAAATGAATTTTATTGTTCACGTCAGAAAAATCTCATCATTTTGTTGTTTAAATAAACAAGTAGGCTTTGCGTGATTCCATGGCAATCACATTTATTTTTTTCCAAGTCAACTGAAGTGTCAAGTATCCCCGCGAGTATATTAAGTGGAAAGAATTTAATAATTTTTATAATGACTAAGTTTACCAATCAAGAAATGGCTCAAATTCATTTTATGTACGGTTTGGCGAATGGTAATGCACTGGAGGCAAGGCGTTTGTATGCAGAATGTTTTCCTAATAGACGAATACCAAGTTCAAAAACATTTACAAAATTGCATCTGAGATTAGAGAAAACCGGTATTTTTGCAAAAAAAAATTTGGCGGTCCACAATTTACAGTAAGAACCCCGAAACTTGAGGAAGTTTTTTTAAATATGGGGGAAGAATCTCCAGACAAAAAACAGAAAAATCAAAAACGAGTTGAATGTGAGCCACTAAACAGTATGGAGTATTTTAAAACGATTATTTTCTTTATCCTTATCACATACAAAATAAAGCTTTGTTACCTCAAGACTTTCCAACTAGAGTTAATTTTTGTAACTGGTTTACGAAAAGTTTTTAAAGAGTAAAAATTTTTCAAAAAAACTTTTTTAAAGATGAAAAAATTTTTCGGGGACAGCTTAAAAATTTTATAATAAACATATTTGGGCTGAAAATAATCCTCATACTACCATCGATGGACGTCACCAGCATAGATTTTCAGTTAATGTGTGGGCAGGAAATATTGAAGATACCTTAGTTAGACCGCATTTTTTTCCTATACGACTTACTGGTGAAGCCTACTACAATTTTCTTAGGGAGGAATTGCCAGGACTCATGGAGGAAGTCCCCTTAAGAGCAAAACCTTTAATGTGGTTCAAGTATGACGGTGCCCCCCTCACTTTGCAGCAGTTGTAAGAAATTATTTGGATCAACAATATCCTGATCGTTGAATAGGTAGAGGTGGACCTCACCCATGGCCACCCTGATCGCCGGACCTTAATCCGTTGGACTTTTATTTCTGGGGTCACCTTAAACAACTTGTCTATACTACCCCTATTGAAACTGTAGAAGAACTTGAACTGAGGATTATTAACGGTTTTAATACGATTCGCGCCAGTTCCGAGATTTTCCCACGCGTAAGAGACAATTTAGCACGTCGAGTAGATGGGTATTTACTAGCTCATGGAGGACACTTTCAGGAATTTACTTGACATTTGGGTGCATTATTCAGAGCTTTTGGAAAATCCTGAGTGAACAAAAAAAAAATTTTTTATTATTTTTATATAAAAAAATTTAAATTATATATATATTTTTAATATAAAATTATATATATATATATATATATATATATATATATATATATTATATATATTTTATATATATATATTATATATTTTATATATATATATATATATATTTTATATATATATATTTTAATATATATATATTATATATATATATATATATATATATATATATATATATATATATATATATATATATATATATATATATATATATATATATATATATATATATATATATATATAATTTTAAAATTTTAAAAAAAAAATTTTTTTTCCGGTAAAACCCGATGTCGACTCTGCTGAATGTGATTTCGGTACGGCATCGAAAGTAATTTTGTTATATCTTACTGCAAGGCAACGGTGTTTTTTTTTTAATGACACTTTTTCTCTGTTGTTCGCTAAACACTCGTTACAGCCCTATTGAAAGGGGTTCCCCTGAAGGCAGGCGAAACGCGTCTAGGGAGAGAGTGTCATAGTGAACAGCAAAGAAAACAGGTTGTCTGCTTTTAAAAAAACCCTTTAAAAACGGAGTTATTTTTTTCGTATACACTAGTGATGAAATTTCCCCCTACCTTTTTTATATTGGGGAAAACGTATTGGGGAAAAAAGAGAGTTGGTTCAATTTTAAAAGTATCCCTAAAGAATCCTTATAACATAGGAACCCGAAATATAGAGCGCGGAGTCGCCCCGGGTGATACCGGACGTCCCCCGGGGGGCGCGGCGGGCGAATAGAAAGGATACGAATTCAAAGACAGTTGCAAGTAATCAACAGGGTTGGGGAGTTTTTTAAAAATTTGCTTTATGTCAAAAAAAAATTTTTATTTTCCTATGCCTATAAAAAAAATTTTTTTTTTAAAAAAAATATAAAATAAACTTAACGGCGATGAGGTAAATAATAGGTTACGGTTAAAAATATATAACAGTATACTTAATTTTAAAATTTTTTATTAATAGTTCAACAAGGCAACATAAAAAAAATATTCGTTTCAACATAGGAACAAAGAATATAAAACAACAGCTCTTGTCAAATGTAAAAAAAAAAAACTTTTTTTAGGTAACCTTTTTTTTCCTTCCCGCATTTTTAATTTATAAGTTTTTGAATTTTTAAAATGGGTTACGTTAAAACGAAAGGTAAACAATACTGTTTTTTGGGAAATCATTTTTATTAAAAAAAAACGCGGATAAAGTTGGGGTTTTATTTTTTTTTGTTTTATTATCTAAAAATATAAAAAAAAATTCGCGCAACATTTAGTTTCCAGGGAGTGACGAAATTATTAGCGCTTATTTTTTTTCATTAAAAAAAAAATATTTTTTAAAAAAAAAAATTTTTTTTGTATGCCCAATGTGCTTTAATTAAGGGCAGCGCCATCCGGGGGGAAATGGAAAAATCTTTATAACGATTACGGATCCGATCGCATATTCGAGCCCGCGTCGATGCCCGATCAACCGGCAGTTGGAAGAATTCATCGCCCCCTTTTGATCCCGAATACGTATTCAATTTACGGACTGATTCCGGAATGTACGTTTAATATTCGTTCAACGAAAATTTGGTACGTATTCTTACTTCACTAGTATACACCAAGACAGTAGGGAATTTTTAGTCCTATTTTTCTACATTTTAATTACCCACTCCGGTAAAACCCGATGTCGACTCTGCTGAATGTGATTTCAGTACGGCATCGAAAGTAAGATTGTTATATCTTACTGCAAGGCAACGATGTTTGTCTTTTAAGTAGACACTTGGTTTCTCTGTTGTTCGCTAAACACTCGTTACAGCCCTATTGATAAGTTCCTGTAAGGCAGGCGAAACGCGTCTAGGGAGAGAGTGTCATAGTGAACAGCAAAGAAAACAGGTTGTCTGCTTTTAACTGTCTTAAAACGGAGTTACGTTTTTTCGTATACACCAAGACAGTAGGGAATTTTTTTTTTTTTTTATTTTATATATATATATATATATATATATATATATATATATATATTATATAATATATATATATATATATATATATATTACTGCTAACTAACGTTTTGTTTTAGATTTAAATTGTTTTAAAGTCATCATGTGAGAATATTTTAAAATGTGTTTTTTACTCCTTTGCGGTTTTAGTTTGTTCGAATGTCACTTAGTGTTTGTATCTTCAATATTTTAATAACATATCATCATTTAAGCCACCCTCAACAAAGATGTAAGTTTGGAACATACAAAAAGATTTTGTAATACCTTATATCTAAGAATAACATTTTTTTGTCCAATTTCAGTTCCTTGAGAATGGAAATAAAAATTTCCGAAAGCTTGGAGAAACTTTAAAGAGTACTCTTATTAATTGCTGCAATCCCCAATATTCACTAGTTATTACCAACTAGTCAGCAACGACTACCCTCTCTTATATATATATATATATATATATATATATATATATATATATATATATATATATATATATATATATATATATATATATATATATATATATATATATATATAATATATATATAATATATATATATATATATTCAGGGTGCCACAGATTCGAGTGCATGCATGGGGATCTCGGAAACCGCAAGAGATACGAAGTCACTTAAATTATGGCAAAGTTGCGCATTTAGGTGCCTAACAACATGCCGTTTAGAAAGTTGTAAAATTTTAAAGAGATATGGAAAAACAAATGACACTTTCTCATGGCCACTTTTTAAGCTCTACAAAACAGCATTGAGAGATTTTCCGTACGACGTTTCGTTTTTGTTAAACCATCATCAACTTTATTTTTTTTAAATACGGCCCTCAATTGTTTATTGCATTTTTTTGAAGTAGTTATAATCCCAATTACAATGATATATAACACTTATTATTTTTCTGTTAAATAAACATATTTTCCATAAGAGACAATGAGTTAGACAAGGAACGCACATCATTTCTTATAGGGGCGTTCCATATTTGTTAAATAAATATTAAGTGTTATACATTTTTGTAATTGGGATAATAATGGGTTCAAAAAAATTAAATAAAAACCCAGGTTCGTATTTAAAAATTAAAGTTGATGATGGTTTAACGAAAATAAAACGTCGTACGAAAATCTCTCAAAGCTGTTTTGTAGAGCTTAAAAAGTGGCCATGAAAAGGCATTGTTTTTCCATATCTCTTAAATAACGTCAGAAAAATAAAAACGAAATCGAAAATTTCGTTTTTTTCGAATTCAATTAGAAACAACTTTCTAAACGGCATGTTGTTAGCACCTAAATGCGCAACTTGCCATAATTTATATTTATTTTAGTTAATATATATATTTATTATATTAATTAATATATATATATATATATATATATATATATATATATATATATATATATATATATATATATATATATACAATTACAGATTGAGTGCATGCATGGGATCTCGGAAACCCTGATACGAAGTCGGTTAAATTATGGCAAGTTGCGCATTTAGGTGCCTAGCAACATGCCTATTAGAAAGTTGTAAAATTCCGAGTACTTCCGGAGATATCCGAAAAAAACCGAAATTTGCTGATTTCGTTTTTAATTTTCCCCAACGCTATTTAAAGAGATATGGAAAAACAAAAGACACTTTCTCATGGCCACTTCTTAAGCTCTACAAAACAGCGTCAATAGATTTTCCGTACGACGTTTCGTTTTCGTTAAACCATCATCAACTTTATTTTTTTAAATTCGAACCTGTGTTTTTTATTTAATTTTTTTGAACCCCTTATTATCCCAATTACAAAAATGTATAACACTTAATATTTATTAACAAACATGGAACGCCCCTATAAGAAATGGTGTGCGTTCCTTGTCTAACTCATTGCCTCTTATGGAAAATATGTTTGTTTAACAGAAAAATATTAAGTATTATACATCATTATAATTGGAATTATAACTGCTTCAAAAAAATGCAATAAACAATTGAGTGCCGTATTAAAAAAAATAAAGTTGATGATGGTTTAACGAAAACGAAACGTTATACGAAAAATCTCTCAACGCTGTTTTGTAGATCTTAAAAAGTGGCCATGAGAAAGTGTCTTTTGTTTTTCCATATCTCTTAAATAACGTCAAAAAAATAAAAACGAAATCGGCAAATTTCGGTTTTTTAATATCTCCGGAAGTACTCGGAATTTTACACTTTAATAGGCATGTTGCTAGGCACCTAAAATGCGCATACGACTTTGTCCATAATTTAATCGACCCTATATATATCTATATATTATATTATATTTTATATATATATATATATATATATATATATTATATATATATATATATATATATATATATATATATATATATATATATATATATATATATATATATATATATATATATATATATATATATATAAAACAGTATTGGAAATTAATCGCGCATAATAGGGAATTCAATGTTAATTTTAGCCGGCAGAAAATCCAATCTACCAGTGTACGTTTCACTATAACGTCGCGATGAACTAGAATTAATTTAACTGTTCGACTGGACCCTACTCCGCGCTTTGGTTCGATTAGATACAAAATCAAATAGTTTTGGACATTTTCGACAGTATTTAAACGAGATCGGATGGGTGACGTTGAATCAACAAAAAAGAGAATTTTTAAACGATAATTTGTTGAAAAATTATCACAAAAATTTAAAAAGATTTTTGCTTGTCTTTTTATCACATTGGATTAAAAAAAAGTAAATTCTAAAAAATAAATAAAAAGAAAATTCCAATAATAAATACAACGATAATTTTAAAACAGAAAATAAAAATAACTCTAAAGAACTAAAACTTATTTTAATAAGGGTTTAAATAAACCACCACTTTTTGCTAAACAATACCCAAACCTATTGTAGAGATGTTGTCTCATATTTCTAAGCCGTTCAGGTGTAATTTGACCAGAAAGTTGAATTATTTTTTTCCCTTATTTCAACAAGGTTTCTAGCTCTTTCAAAACTGTGCCGATACACATTTTGTTGTAAATATCCCCAAAAAAATCATTTGGGGATGTCCGCAAGCAAATGAACGAGAGCTCTGCGAGTCACCGGCAAATCCCACTAGCCAAACTAAAGCGCAAAGCGGTGACGTTTCCAGTCGAACAGCTAAATTAATTATAATTCATCGCGACGTTCTATTGAAACGTACACTGGTAGATTGATTCTCAGCTGCCTAAAAATTAACATTGATTTCCCTATTATGCAATTATTTTCACAATATGATATATATATATATATATATATATATATATATATATATATATATATATATATATATATATATATATATATATATATATATATATATATATATATTGTACTCCTTTTACGCAGGTTTTAACTAAAAGTTAACCCGACAGAACTTAGGGGACCAACAGTGTAAATAAAGTGTCGTTTTTTCGAAAACGTTTTGGAATTGCGACATGAATGAAAAGTCCTTAATTTTCAATAGTTTAAGGTTTTTTAAAACGTTGTCCAAATTTTTTATCAATACAGAGCCTAAAAAAGGGGGCGACGAGTGGCGCAAAATATTTCTTAAAAAAATTAAAATATTAGAAAAACTACTAGGTTTAGGTATATAACATTATTAACAAAAAAAATATATAAAATTTTATGTAGAATCTAAATATAAATTAAAAAAACAATCAACGTTATTTTGTAATTCTCAAAACAAATAAGATCACTACTCTCTACTACTATGACCCTCTCTGAGTATTTTTCTAGACTTGACAGTTTTAATTCTTACTTTGCTTATAGCACCGAAGATGGTTCGATTACCGAGCTTCTTGATTTATAAAAAGTGACTTTGTTCTGTTTTAGTTTTAACTTTGGCCATCTTAATCCAACCTCAGTAATTTTGAAGGACTCTAAGTACAAATATATTTTTGATATTTGTAAGCAAAATTATACCAACTGTACCCTTAGTAATGATGGTAAGTTTTTAAACATTCAATAAAAAGTCTAATTTGTGTATGTATTACAGTGAAAACTGAATTTGATAAATACTAACTATTAAGAAACAACCCCTTGAACACATATTTTTATTGGCTAAAAAAACCCTTCGCGAAAACAGCATCTGGGTATGGGATGAAAGTTTCCAGCCTAAGTTAGAAAAAAAAACAAATTACTGGTTAAAAACTATTTGTATTTTTCTACATAGTTTCCGTCTTGCTCAATGCATTTATGCAGTGATGCTCATGATACTCTATGCTATAGAGAACCTGCCTGACCATGTGATTATGCACTAGCGCTCGTGGTGGCAAAATTTAGCATTAAGTATGTGAGAGAATTTGAATTTTATACTGATCGCTATAGTAATTTATTATAAATTTATTATTAAAATAAAAATGTCAAACATCGTAATTATAAAGAGCGTACTAGTTTAATAAAAGCTCAAGATATACGTCAAACTAGTATTAAACAACATTTTGATGGTACACTTGATGTAAGTTTTAATTAATTATTGTTCTTGTAAACCATTAAAAATAAAAAAAAAAACGATGAAGGTAGCGAACTTGGAAAATTAATATCTGGATTATTAAAAATCCTAAAGACTTATACCAAAAACCATTTGAAAGTACATGATAACGGTTTTTTTCTGTAAAGCAATACCTAAATTTACGTAAAAAAATAGGTAAAAATTAAAAAAGGCGTTTTTTCTTTTTATTTGCTTCTTTTTTTTTGAATATATTTTGTATTTTTTTTTTGCTTTTAGAATATGACATTTCAATAGGAAAGTTAATTTTAAACAACTTTTATCTTAACGTCTATTTACAAAAAGTGCCTAGGATTTGAGTTAAAATCAAAAAACTAAAAAGTGGGCAAAATTACCCTTATCTTAAAAATGAACTTTTTTAAATGGTAGCACTTCCCAGTTTTTTAATATTTTAGGGCCAATTCAACCTTTGAAATAATAAAACCCTCTTAACGTTGTAATTCATTTTACTTCTTTTTTTTGACATAGTCAATAAATAACCTAACTAATTGATAAAATTTTGTAAAATTCAAAAAATTATATATCCGTCAAATTTTAATGAAACTACATCCAGTGGCTCATTTTAAAAATGGCGACAGAGAAAAGTTTTGGAAAAAACCTAAAAAATAATATTAAAATTAAGATTTAAAAAAATATATTAATGCGTTTTTTGTATTTATTTTGCAAAAAATGTCACATCGATAGGAAATTTTATTCTCTATATTTTCGCTAAAAACGCAAAACGAATAAAATTTTATGTTTGACTTAATTTTACTGTAAGTATTACAACACAACAACCGGTGTTACCAGATCTGGGCTTGTTTTTACCCTTGTTTCCACTCATAATAACTTAATTATAATTTTCTTATTAATATTTATTGTTTCAATAAGGTATTGTAATATATTTATGTATTAAATTTTTAAAGATTACAAAGAAATAATTTAAAAAATATATATGATTTGTGAGTCAGTATTGACATGTATTTTTATAAACAGTTCGTCCTCACGTGCGAACTTACAAAACTAACGAGAGTGGCGCCACTAGTGTTTACGCAGGTTCTCTATCGCTGTCGACTGATTTGTCCGTTCTTTAAAATAGGCGTTTGGGGCAGCAATCACGTGTAAATCCGATGCAATTTTTTTTACCAGCAAGAAAATTTTTCAAATTTGAAAACAACTGAAAATCTGATGGAGCCAAATCTGGTTAATAAGGTGCATGAGAACCCAGCTCGAAACCTAACTAGCGATTTGTGGCATGGTGAATTGTCATGGGACTCTTCTCGTGAATATTTTGTTTTAACTGGTCAAGTAAGTTGTTTGATCTATAAAAATTATGCATTTGGCATTCCAAAAAATTGTTTCCATAACCTTTTCTGCCGATAGAATTGCGTTTGCCTTTTTCGGAATCGGTTCGCTCCTCGCTATCCATCGTCTTGATTGTTGTTTTGTCTCCAGTCTATAGTGGTGGATCCAAGTTTAATCGACAGTAACAAATCGGCGAAGAAATTCAGTTGGGGAACACTTAAACATTGTCAAACACACTTCTGAGATGGTCATGCGAATGAGTTTTTGCTCTGGAGTAAGCAATCGCGGCACCCATCGAGCGGATAGTTTTCTCATCTTTAAAACTTCGGTTAAAATATGGTGAGTTCGCTCTTTCGCTGGGCCCACTGCTTTAACTATCTCATCCACCTTCTGCTGGCGATTATTCAAAACGATTTTATGAAATTTCAGCATAGTTGCTTCAGAAGTTGCCGTGTTTGGCCTACCGGAACGCAGGGCATCTTCAATGCTCTTACGACCACGTTTAAAGTCTGCAACTATGATATCAAAAATTAAAAAAAAATTGTTAATAACTTCTATGTAGGGATAATTTAAACAAATTTAAAAGCCCTAAGTTCTAGTCGGTCATGGTTAGTACTGGTTAGGAAAGCGGCTTTTATTTTCCCCATATTTGCTTTTTTTTACATTAAATGCATTATTTAGAAAAAGCCTACTTTTTAAATAACGCACCGAGTCCTATAATAAAGCATGTTTCATGTGACAACACTGTCAAGAAGCTCGTGATCACGGGGTATTTCTAGACGCGAGTATCGTATTATAAGGGGATAATCTCTCAGATTTTTATGACCCACCAAGATGCTTATAGAGAACCTGCGTAAGAACTAGCGGCGCCTCTCTCGTTAGTTTTGTAAGTTCGTACGTGAGGACGAGCTGTTTATAAACATGCATTTCAATACTGACTCACGAATTATGTAATTTTTTATTAATTATTTTTTGTGATTTTTACAAATTTAATACATAAATTTATTACAGTAGCTAACTAACCTCAATTAATAGGACGTCAATAAAAGTGAATAAAAGCAGTGAGTCGTATTAGTAAGTGTAGGTATATGCGTTGACAATAAATATACAGTATGTACATATTGTATGGAACATACTCATTATTTGCATAAGCAAAAAAATTGATTATTTCCCGGAACACGTAAATAATAATTTTAAATTGCGCATTTTTTGAAATAAAATATAAATATACAGGGTGACTCATGTAGTAAATATGACATTATCGATAATTTTTAAAAGAGAAACCGCCATATTTTAGTGCAGATTTATAATCTCCAAGAAGAGCCGATTGTAAAAACCCAAAATACTTATGGTTTTAGATGGCAATTTCTTAGTTACAGGGTGTTAAAGCATTGTGTACATTATGATTTCTATCTTTTGCTAAGTAGATAAATGCATAAGTAATTTAATAATATAATTCAAAGACTTAACAAAACATATTATTTTGTCAGCATAACAAGCATTACCATTAGATTAGATTATTTGAGCGGAGATGGCAAAAATGACCTCCACCACTGCAACCTTACCAGATTTATTGTGGTTCTTTAGAGTACCTTGTCCAGGCCCGTCTTCTTAACTAGACTCCAGAGTCTTGACACTGGCCACTCCATATAACTTGCCGGTTTTGGCTTTTCCTTACCAAGCCTAGTAAACATAAGCCTACATAGTGCTTCGCAGTGGCACCACACATGTACGGCTGTTTCTTCAGCCTCCTGGCAGAACCTACACAGGCTATCCTCCACCAGGCCTATTCTTTCCAGGTGCTTGTTGAGTTTGCAATGTCCTGTTAGTTGACCTACCGTTATCCTACGACCTTACGACTGTGGCTCAGTAGGTCTTAATGAACTGCTTTGCCTGTCGTTGTCCTGGTGTTTGTACCCACCAGCTTTGAAACTCTCTCGGCCGAGTGATGATCGCGTTGTTAAATTTAGCAATGGACTTAGCAGTTTAGAATGTTTAACAAAACGTCATTGTCAGTGTTATTCAATGATTTTAGTAGGCAACCTGTCAAAATCTGACATTTTGTTAAACATTCTAAACCGTTGTCAACTTAGCAAATTGTTAAAAGTTAACAACGGTTTAGAATGTTTAACAAAATGTCAGATTTTAACAGGTTGCCTACTAAAATCATTGAATAACAATGACAATGACGTTTTGTTAAACATTCTAAACTGCTAAGTCCATTGCTAAATTTAACAACGCGATCATCACTCGGCCGTCTGTCTACCCAGCTCTTAATAGATGCTTTAAAGAGGCCTGCCGAGATTCCACAGAATGGCTCAGGGCCTGTCATTTCCATGGCTGATTCTCTTTTGGCTAGGTCGTCGGCGTCTTCGTTACCTGGGTGGCCCTATCTTTTGCTAGGTAGGTAAATGCATAAGTAATTTAATAATATAACTCAACGACTTAACGAAAAATAATTTGTCAGCATAACAAGTATTACCATAGTTACAAGACAGATATTAAAAAGCGTTTTCAAGTATTGCTTGTATGAGACCCTTTACCTACAAAACTGTCAATTAGAGTCGTAAGATTTTGTTTTAATCAGCTCTTCTTGCAGGTTATAAATCTGCAATAAAATAAGAGTGTTTGAATTTAAAAAAATCGTCGATAACATCGTATCTACTACACGAGAAACCTTGTATATTTTTATTTAATGTAAAAAAATACCCAATACAAAATTATTACTTACATGTTCGAGGAAATTTTTGAATGTTTTTTTTTCTTTACCAAATAATTAATTTGTTCTATACATTATGTAGACAATTTTTACCACCCTGTAGCCACGAGACTGCCATCTAAAACCATAAGTGTTTTTGTTTTTAAAAATAGTTTTTCTTGAGGATTATAAATCTGCAATAGAATATTGGAGTCTTCATTTAAAAAAATCATCGATGACGTCATATCTACTACATGAGTCATCCTGTATGTTTATATTTTATGTCAAAAAATGAGCAATTTAAAATTATTATTTATGTGTTCAATAATTTTTTTTTTGGTCAAGCAAATAATGAATTTGTTTCATACATTATATACACACTGCCTATTTATTATGATATTAATTTTACTATTTTTTATCCCAGATGGTACCCGTAAATCCCGGACACATTTTTGTAACCCACGCTTTATAATTACAATGTTTGACATTTTTTATTTTAATAATTAATTTATATGTAATTACTATAGCGAGCAGAGTAAAATTCAGTTTGTTCCACAATATAAATGCTGAATTTTGCCACCCCGAGCGCTAGTGCATAATCACAAGGTCACGCAGGTTCTCTATACCGGGTGAAACAGCGGACATGTAACAGCCTATAACTTTTTTATTTATTAGAATTAATCTTTTTAATTAAGGTGATGCATGTGTCATAAGAACAAGTTTTTAATGACTAAATAAAACCAATTTTTCTACTTCCGGTTTAACCGGAAGAAACCCTAAATTTAAAATTTTAAATAGCACCCTGTATATATTTTTAGCCTACCTGATCCGCCACAAAATTCTCTTTTCAACCATATGTCACAGTTGTCATTTTATTTTTAAAATTTAGGTGATGCATGTCTCATAAGAACAAGTTTTTAATGACTAAATAAAACCAATTTTTCTACTTCCGGTTTAACCGGAAGTAACCCTAAATTTAAAATTTTAAATAGCACCTTGTATATATTTTTAGCCTACCTGATCCGCCACAAAATTCTCTTTTCAACCATATGTACAGTTGTCATTTTATTTCAAAATGGCTGCCAAAATAGATTTTTTTTCCAAAATTTTAGTAGGCCATGGAGTAACAATTACAAAGATTAGCATGTAAAGGCGTTGAGATGTAAAAAATAAGGCGATACTATTTATTTATTTAATAAGAATTAGGAATAAAGGTTAATTTTTAAAATTTTAGAAATGTATTTTTTAACGCTTAATATCTCAAAATTCAAAATGGAAAACTTTAATTTTTGTTTAATTTAACCTTAGTTCAAACATTTACTATTTCATATTATTTATCAAAATTGGTATGCACAATTGCACAACTTACCTTTTCACCAAAATCGAAAAATTATACATATAATGCGCCAAGTAGGCAGCATAGGGATAACAAAAAAAACATATCAAGAGATCCATAAAATATTTTTTTTGGTACAAATCAAAGAAATTTAATTAATAATTAAACCTTTAACACAAAGGTGAGCTAAAGAATTATCATAGAGAAATGTAGATACGAGTATGTATAATTATGCGTTTTTAATAAAAAAGTAAGTTCTTCATACTAGTTCTGATAAATTCTATAAAAAAGTAAATGTTTCATCTAAAGTTACATTAAATAAAAATTAGAGTTTCCTATTTTGGTTTTTGAGATATTAAGCGTTTAAAAACACATATCTAAAATTTTAAAAATTTACCTCTATTCCTAACTCTATTAATAAGATAAAAATTAACAAAATCCCAAATATTTTTACACCTTATTCTTCACATCTCAATGCCTTTTACATGCTGATAATTTGTAATTTTCACATTATAGCTTACTAAAATTTTAAGAAAAAAATCGATTTTGGCAACCATTTTGAAATCAAATGACAAGTGTGACACATGGTTGAAAAAAGAATTTTGGTGCGGATCAGGTAGGCTTAAAAAACATACAGGGTGCTATTTAAAATTTAAAATTTAGGGTAACTTCTGGTTAAACCGGAAGTGAAAAAACTGGTTTTATTTAGTCACTAAAAATGTGTCCTTATGACAGGTACATTACCTAAATTTCAAAAACTATTTCTTATAAATAAAAAAGTTATGGGCTGTTAGATGTCTGCTGTGTCACCCAGTCTGTAGTGAATTGAATTCAAGGTGGAAAAGTATTCTGCCTTAAACATTAACTTTTTCAGCTGGTTAAGGCAACATAAAAAATATTTACGAAACCTACATTTGCACACCGGCATTACCTACTGATTTTAATAATCTGTTTTTTATTGATTTCAGAATGTCGAAATGTATCAATCAAAAATTCGTTTGTTAAATCCTCGCACCATCTTATCAACCTATATCTTTCACTGCCGATTGAATGTCAAATGGATGATGATTTTAATACAGTAAACTTTAAATTTGCATGTGATGACATAAAAAATAACGATCATATAGGCTCAGTGGAAACTGTAAATTGTACCTTGGTAGTTAAATATTTAACAAATTTGGCGTGCTCTGTTGAGGTGAGTAAACAAATTGTTGATTGTCATAAAAACACAATCGGCTAATCCTTAAACAAAAAAATACATTAACCTCGACAAAAAACCGGCCACTATAAGCTAGCATCAAATTTAAAGTTAGCTGCCTCGCCAAAAGCCTAGTTTACACCACGAAGATCAATAGACTACCTAAGTCTGACGGCAGGCGGAGGGGGGAGGAGCTTTTTTTTTATCTCGGGACAGTCCACGAAGGCTGATGCCTAAGTACTAACGTACCGTGGGTGTCTTAAGTGTGGTGAGGGGGAGTTTGTTCACATGGGACTTAAATATTTGGAGACTGGGAGGAGAAGGAAAAACTTCTGCGGGCAGCAGGTTCCATGGTCTTAACACTCTAGGGATGAAGGGACAAAGAAAGCAGGAAGTTCGGGGCCCCTCTAATTAAACTGTAAAATGATGCATAAAAGTTGCACTACGTGTTGCTCTGTTGGGAGCTGCCAGAGAAGGCCTTATACTGGTCAACTCCTCTGAGCAGTCTACCTACCTTATAGTACGTTCCACAATAGTTCGTTGATTTCTCGTTTTACCTGCTACTGTTAGTTGTAGAACTCCATAAACTTTGGGTACCCGCAGGAAGGTCCGGACTTATTTTTTTTTATTTATTATTGTACCTACTTTTTGGTATAGCAAATTGCAGGTGTAAAACGAAGTCTTTTCATCTTACAATTAGTTTATCCGTCATTTGGTGTTTGTCAAGCTGTGTGTTATTGAGCATCCAAAATCTGTGTAAAACTTCAGATAATATTGCTTCCGGAACTTATGGTGTGACGAAAAAAAAATTATCTCTTGATGCCAAAAACATCATAAAGAACGTTTACTGTACCCTTTTAGAAAAAGGGTATGACCTGAGTGCAAATTTTAGAACATATATGGAGCCAGTTAAAGACGATAATAGAAAAGGAAACACATCCCCTACACTAAGTAGTTCTGTTTTAGAATTAATTAAAAAATGTGTAAATAATATCCAAGTAGAAAGTTGAAAAAATTCTGTGGGACACGTCATCCAAGTCGAAGATTCCTATAACATAATTAATAGTAACGTAAGGCCCTTAATAATAAGTTTAAGCATAGATAAAGACAATAGTTATAGTGGAACAGAGCTAAATATAGAGTAGGTTAAGTTAAATATTGTATTATTATAATATTGTAGATTAGTATTTTTGTATAAATATTAATAGTTTATAATTTAAATTAAAATAAAGATACTTACTTATTATTTTATATTTGTTCTTTTGTTAAAAATAGCTAACTTAAAGTATTGATATTAGTAGGTAATCATGACCTGTACCCTTTCAAAAGGTGCCGTGCCTACACAATAGATATTTGGCAGGCAACTTATTTATGGCTGGGATTACGATTGAGGGTTGTTATTTAAATTTTATTGCGGTTAAGAAATCAACGAATTATTGTGGAATGTACCATACCAACCTTTCAGGACAAAGCCATAATAACAGGCAAATGCCCATAAGGGATTTTTAATTTTCGTTTATTTTATGTTCTGATCGCAAATAAGACTTTTTAGATGATTATTCGGGTGATTTGTGCACATCTTAAGAGTTTTAAGAGATAGCAAGCAGGTAATACGTTAAAAAAATATTTTATAAAATTTTACAAAACCATTTGTCTAATGATACTTTAACCAAATCAAAACGTAAGCACCCTTACTTCAAAACGAAACCACGCCAAAACCCAAAATTAAAAATGCCTCATGGGCTTTTATATGTTATTATCCGTTTGTTTGGAAAGGTTGTTAAGCTCCGCCCTTAAGCGTGACGTCACGATTTAGGGAGTCCATTAGGTCTGTGGACCAAATCGAGGACTTATTTTTCTTAGTACACAACTCGATCTCGTTTTGGAAGGATCCGATTTCAAAAGGAATCGATTCCTTATATTTTTAATTTCAGACAAATCGGTTTATCAATGCCAAAAGCCGCCATTTTGGATACGCCATTTCAAATTTCCAAATTTTGACCTAAGATTATTTATTTCCCAATTTTGACCTAGCGATCTCAAAAACCCTTATATCCTTAATCTGTGGCGAATAGGTATATAAATACTAAAATCCGCCATTTTGAATCTTCCATTTTAAATTTCCAAATTTTTACCTGGGATTTTTAATCAGCATTACATTGATTTTCGAAAATAAAGATAAAGAATTTTTAACATCTGCCTATTAAACTCTTTAAATAAGGAATAACACCCAACATGTGATTTTTAAACAAAATATGTTGTTTTTTAGGTCTAGAGAAACAACATTTATATGAAACATTTTTTTTTCGTAACCATAGAGTGTGGTATCCAAAAATGGGCATAAATTTTACTTGCATTTAATCTTAAAAGTTTTTACTGCTCGATCTTACTAATTTTTTAATACGTTATTTTTTAGATAACCTTGAGAGAAATTTAAATGGGACATTTTGTTATTTCTCTTCAGGGTGTCTTACACAAATGAATTTAAAATTTTATTGCATTTTTGCATTCCGCAAGCAGAGAAGTTATTAAACGGTACTTGTAAAACTTCCTGTAAAATTACATAAGATGTTAAATTTGAAAATGTTTCATTTAAAGAAGGTTTCATGTTTATTTCAGAAAATAAAAATTTTCAAATTTGAAAAATATTTACCAAAAACTAATTTGTGTAAGAGTTACAGCACTTTAAAATGAGGCTAAAATTAAATTTCGCGGCTCGGGCTCCGTGCTAAAATCTTTGATGCTTGATTCATCATCTGAATTATGTAGTATCATTCGTATCGTAGTTACCATTTGTAAGTATAAAAACTAAAGATGATCCGGATTCGTAATCCGATAAATAGGAATCGATTCCCTGGATTCGATTTCTTTTTTCCTTAAAAATGGAATTTTAACATATTCTGCATTTTTTAGGTTGATCATATTCCAAATGTAGTTATAAGACATGCTAATAATTCAATATCTCCGAGCACTGGTACTTTAACACAGGAAACCCCACCAGAAAAAATTAACAAGTGTCTTATCCAAAGTCCATTTACAAATCAGGAATTAAATATAAGTAGTTTGACAATAAAGAAGGTAATAATATTTTAAATGTCAGATATATGGTTTTGCAAATATATTGTACCGGTTTTCAAATAAAAAAGGAAGCCGGCTGTATCTCGAAAACTATTTATCTCACATCGTTGGGGAAATATTTTTATTTTTAGTAAAAATGGTCCAGAGAAACATCTGGAAATTATTTTCAAGTTTCTAAAACGACCGCAAGAGTGTGCAACCACAACAGTTAATTAAAAAACCTAATTTTTCTCCAAAATTAGCTAGTATTAGGTACCAATGCAAGTGGGTACTCGTTTAAAAAAAAAATAAAGCTCTTTTAAATGTCGTCTTTTTCGGTGTCGGCTAGTTTGTAATTCACCAACTAGATGGTGTTGTTTAAGGAAAACTTAGTTTTTCGGGATTTTCTCGAGAAAGTTATTTACGACAATATATTTTTTTATTGTAAGTTTTAAATGAAAAAAAAAACCTACACTCTGGTGAATATCGCGGTTTGCATTATGCATTTGTTTTCGAGTTATTTCAAAGTAACCTGTTTTTTAAATAATAAATAATATATTTGTCAGTAAAACAAATATTTAATTATTGTAGAGTAAAAGAAAAAATACAAGAAACTATATTAAAGTTTGAATTGTTTCCACTAGAGAACAGAATAAACAATGAAAAACATTAAAATGCCGTAATTGGAGCATTTAATAAATTTAATTTAAATATTAGTCAAGTAGGCTTGGAAATAAAAACAAGAATAAAAGACTGGAAACTGACATGACTTACTTAATTTGACAGTTGTCAGTTTCAATCCAATTTTTAAATAAATAAACTGCCTGCATGTTACATGCTACTTAATTTGGAATTATTAGTTTTTATGCAGATTAGATTCTTATAAGGCAACACCTATTTCACAATTGGATTGAAACTGACAACTTAAATAAGTCATGTCATTTTTCAATCTTTTGTTCTTGTTTTTATTTCCAAGCCTACTTGACTAATATTTAAATATGAGTTAATAAATGCCCCAATCATGACATTTTCATGTTTTTGATTGTTTATTATGTTCTCACGTGGATACAATACAAAATTTTAAATAGTTTCCAGTATTTTTTCTTTTACTCTACAGTAATTTATTTATTCTTTTACTTTGTAACACATATATTACTTGAAATAACTCGAAAACGAATGCAGATATAAAAAAGCGATTTTCGCCAAAATGTAGGTATTTCTTTCCTCTTCTAAACCTATAATAAAAAAATATATCGTCGTATTTAACTTTCTCAAAAAATCCCGAAAATCCAAGTTTTTTTTAACAACGCCATCAAGTTGGTGAACAACAAACTAGCCGACACCGATAAGGATAACATTTAAAAAGCTTTAAATTTTCTTTCAAACGAGTACCCACTTAAATAACTTTCGATAAAAGATGTGGGAGATAGAGGAATTGGAAAGTTGCATTATTTAGCATCTTCCCTCACTCCTATTATTGGAAATAGGAGAAAAAGTCCTTAACCAAACTTATGCAGAATTGGTTAGAGTTTTTGATAATGTTAGCAAAGTGTATATAATTTCCGCCATCTCGTAGTCGTTTTAGAAACTTGAAAATCATTTCCAGCTATTTATCTTAACCACTTTTACTTAAAATATTTTTTCCTCAACGCTGTGCGATAAATAGTTTCCGAAATACAGCCGGCATCCTTTCTTATTAGGACACCCGGTACAGCGTCAACCAACGAGGACTGAACAGGGTCGCATTTGTGGGTTTCCTCGTATTAAAAAAAAATGTGGAACAGCCATCTTGTGTATTTTTTCGAATCGGAAAAAAAACTTAAGATTAAGAGTTAAAACAAATGAGATATAACATGAAATTAACATTTCGTTAATGGGGCAGTTTATTTTTTGGTTTGTTTTAAACAGCATTAATTTTTTTGATACATGTTTATAAAAGGGATTGCATATTTATTTTTAGTAACAACAGAATAAAAATCCATAGCCAATAAGAGCGGTTTTTGGCCCTAACAAAAAATGATTTTAGTGGTTTGAAATATATTTTATAAATCGCAAGAAGTAATAAAAAATAAATTTTAGCCTAAACGAAAGCACTTCCTCCTAAGCATACACTCTCCAACTCCTTGACTCACACTATTTCAATTTCGCACATATATTGTGCAAATGAATATATAGAATGGATTTATATGTAAAAATTAAATAGATAAAATTCGATTAATTCTTTGATAATTGGCATACTTCTATGTACTACGTTCATTCAGCATGCAGTTTTCTCATTTTTATCCTGCCAAAATCATAGAAAGTGCCCTCAGTAAGCAGCCTTAGAGCAGAAATACTTAATATTTTAACGTAAATAATGTCATGGATAGAATTACTTATAGAGTAATATAAAGTAATTTTATGAAACATCATTTTATTGTTTTTGATGTTTTAGAAGTTAACTTTAAACCAATCCCATGTATTGCTTCTCTTAAGCTCCCTACTAAAGGAACGTTCTGTAATTTTGACAGGATAAAAATAAGAAAACAGGATTCTGTATGAACGTAGTACATACGAGTGTATCGTGTATCAATTATTTAATCGTATTTCATCTATTCTTTACATGTAAATCTATTTTATATATTCATTTGCCCCATATATGTGTGAAATTGAAATAGGGTGAATTAAAGGGTTGGAGAGTGTATGCGAGAGGGAGGGAAGTGCTTTCGTTTAGGCTGGAATTAATTTTTAATTATTTTTGACGGTTCATAAAATATATTCCAAGCCATTGGAATAATGTTTACATTAGGGCCAAAAACCGCCTTTATAGATCCTCCTCCTTTGTAATTTAAATTAGAAAACAATAAATATCTAAAATGCCAAAACACCAAAACTTAACATTTTATTAATGCCTAGATACTTCTTCTTACGTATTGAAAAAAAATTAGATGGTTTTAAAAGCGAATCAATATGTAATTTGTTTCATTAAGAAAATTTTTGTTTTACATTGTATCTCTTTTGTTTTAATTCAAATCATTTTCCGGAAAAATTTATGAGATAGTGATTTCATATATATTTTTTTTTAAAACGAGAAAAGACAAGTCATATTACCGTGCTTAGTTCTTATTGACCCTGTATTTATATGTCTATGTGTAGTAAAAAATCCATGTTACCAAAGCAAGTTTGATATATTAACATTTTAGCAATCTACAGTCTTTTTTAAGACTTTAATTATGTATTTTCTATTTTCAGGCATACATCAAGGAAAAGTGTCCCACTGTGTTATTCAATGACACCTTTCGTTTTGTAAGGTTACTTTATGTAACTACTAATATGTGTCCATCATTATCTACAAAAAGTATGTTATTTTCTTTCTTGTTAAAATATCAACTTATCGTTTCATTTAATGCTATCAAAATCGAGACCTTCTACCTGCCAGTACTAACTTTGGTTCCAATTTGTCATTTCATTTACTTATAATTATTAATTGTACGGCAAGAATATATCTCAGCTGTTACAGAACCCAAAAATAATGTATGCTGATAGATACACACTCATCATCATATATCTACTAGAGGCAGCCCTGCCGCTCGGCACTGCAAACAAGTGTGCTGGAGAAAAAAAAATCGGACTACCACCTTTCTCTCTCGCTCCAACGTGCTAATTGATTAGTAAGAGTGGTATATCCAGCCAACCAATTAGCACATTGAAGCGAGAGGGAAAGGTAGTAGTCCATTTTTCTTTTTCTTCACATTCTCCTACTTTATATCATTTTTTTGTTGTTTAAAATATATACTTTTTCTATACAATACTGGTAACACAGCACTACTTTTATTTATTAGGTTTCGTAAATCCTCTCCAAGCTGAGGCCAATGGTGGTAAACTTAACAAGGAGTGCCCGATCCCATTTAAGCTCATATACGCCAAATTTAAATGTCAATTCCATATTTGTGACGTAATCGTTTTGCCTATTGGTTTGTTTACAAGTAGTATAAAGTCTTAATTTTATCAAATGATATATGTACAATACACATCTAATAGTAGGTGTACATCCAAATTAGTTTTTAAAAGTTGAATATTTAACCAAAATTAATAAAATAAATCTATCTTCTGAGCAAACCGCTACCGTCACAAACATAACCCATATATGCGGACAAATAGTAAAAATCGAGCACTCCTCTAAGTCTTTCTTCACCCTTGGTCTAAGGCCTCTGCTTTTTGACAGCCACGTGACATCGTCGTCAATATATAAAGTACATGTCTGTCAAAAACCAAAGGCCTCAGATTTCTTAGGTAGATATCCAGTATTAAGAACTGTATTTATTTTAGATTTGTCATACGAAGTATACCTGAAATGTACAAATGATAATTTTCTTCCTTCCGTGGTAGGTACCATTTATTATTTTAATTTTACTTTTGTATGTACTCTAACCCTCGTTACCAACATCGTTGCTAACATGTAAATCAGCTAGAAGTATTTTGTCTTAGAATGGTAATGGCACAGATTTTTTTTATAAAAACGTAGAGCTACGGTTAAATCCAGTTATTTACATCTGAAAATTTCTCACCTATCACTTTAAGCCAATTAGACAATTTACCATAGCAACTTTAAAATTTTTCGATTTTTTTTCCTTCCTAGGTAGGCAAACAAAATTATTAGGTGGAAATTTCTTTCTGACAGCTCATTGCAGATTTTTTTATAATTTTTTTTAAATACATTTTGGGTGAGAAATTTTGTTACCGATTCTCCCGCATCCTTGAATTTATGTCCAGAAATTCGAAATCCGTGACCGATGAAAAATTCAAGCACTAGGGAGATTATAAGTAAACATTGTCGTTTTTTAAGAAGGGACCGGCATTTTTTCGTGCATCAATAACACAAGCCTACAATCACATACCTAGACGCACGGTGGTGCGCCAGGCCAAGTTCCCCCCTCCCTCTATTATAATAATTTCGTTCCACATAAAGGTATGAAATTTGGTATGCAAATTCATCTAGGTTTTCTAGTTACCTGTGAAAAAAATTGGAAAGATATATCAAACGGTTTCTGAGAGATTTTATTTTGAAAATCACCCAGTTCACTACTGACGGACTAACTTGTTGACTCATTAAAATTAAGGGGCACTTTCCGAGGTAGTGGAAACTTAAAATCTGGTATCTAAGTAGGTTTCGGGACAACAGAAAAGTACGTGTGACCTCATTTAGACTTCAAACTGAAAATTGGGTCCACTCCATGTAAACAAGGGTAATGACTAATAACAGATGCTTAATCTCAATGATAGCGCTCTGATATGCTCAATGCAATGTAATTTATCAAATTTATTAAAGGCTTTTTTTAATTTTTAGAGTGAACAGTGTCTGGAACGTGATAATTATGTGCAGCCTGAATATTGCAATTTTTTTAAACCACCCGTTCATAAAGGATTATCAGGCTGGGGAATATTTGGTAAGCGTCAAGATTAACAAAAAACTACATTGGTGGTAATATTTCGAGTCCGTTCTATGTGTTATTTTCACAAATATTTTCATTTATTAACATCGTTCAGGGTGTCCTCGAGAATGAATTAAAGAGAATAGGGACGGAAGAGTTGTCGTGCCCCTACCCATTAAAAATGGCACAAACATGCGACTTGTGACCGATTCGGCACGTCAAATTTTAATTATTTTTTTTGAAATTGTTTAAAATCACTAGTTTGCTTGAAAGTATGGGTTTAAATTTAATTTGTAGGTAAAAAAATATGCAGTACACAATGTAATAATTGTGTATATGGTCAATATTATCATGTCAGTATCTTGTGTACTTTTTTGTAAGCTCAGGTAGTATTGCAACTTTACTGGTTAAGTTATGTCATGTCATGTAAGTGATGTTTACAAATTAATGATTGGTAAGTGAATACTTACCGACTCCTTATCGGTAAGTAATGACTTACCGATCAGTAATTTGTAAACATCAGAAATAGAAGACCTATTTATAAAGCAAATTTTATCCAAAATGATATTACAATTAGAACAGTTTCAATGTAACTGGACTGAGAAGCTTTCTGTCCAAAATAATCTTTCTCAGTCTACTTAGACATCATGCTTTCTCCAGTTTGGATCACTTCTTCAACGGCAATAGATTTTTTAAGAAGGATCCGCTTCAAAATCTAAATTTTGCTCTCTACTGAATTCTAAATATACCCTTCAGCTACCACGGATAAACGACATTCACCAATTCCTTTTAAGGTCGAGTATCTACGCCTTGGTTTGCCGATATAGTCGTAGAACTGCTTCTAAAGGCATGTCCCGTAAATAACAAAGTATCTGACCAATTTGGGCATTTTGCAATTTTACTGGACCAACTTCCTATTGTGTTCCTGCCAACTACCTGGTTTGTGACCTTGCTGCTGCGCATTCCCAAGAATAAGTAAGATGACTGAGCATTTTTTGGCCTTAGTGCAAGGTATTTCTTGTAGAACTCTATATACTTGACTGACTCATTTTCTTAACTTGTAACCGTGAAAGTGGCACATGCGTTTTTGTATTGGAAATATTTATTGTTATAAACTCACCTTGATCATCAATGTCATGTATTTCCATATTATACAACTCTTTCCTCCTACACGCTCCTGCAATTCCAAATATCCAATCCAATATTTTTTTTCTTTTTAGCAAAAGCAATCAAAGTTCCAAATTTTAAAATAGCAATATTTTTTTCAAAAATATTGTCCCTTTGAGCATTGAATATTCAGCCCAAAGTGCCTGTGAAGATTTTTGGGATTCATATCTCCGTACAAAATAGGCTAGCAATACCTTCTGTGATATTTTCGATGCGTTTGTCATAGCACCAGTTCATGAATTGCAGGAATACATTCTCATACATTTGTTAAAACTTCAAGAGAATAATAGCGGAACATCCCGCGTTCCAAGTATTCTCCAGATCAGAATCGTCACTTTCTTGCTGGATTATATCACACACAAAGTCGAATTGGACGAGCTAAATTTGACAAATGTTATACTGATGACAAATAATAAATTTCTTGTCATAGAAACTCAATATATTAGCTATACTTCAAGTCCAACATTTCTGTCAATGACGCATCGCTCGCTTTTAGAGTACCCCGGGTTGGGTGGGGTCAGGGGAATCAATTCCAGTGGCGTATGCATTTTAGAAAATAAATGATAAAATTTCGTCAAAACATGGAAATATATTTTACAAGCAAAAGTTATTTTCTCACATTTTCATCAACCCTTTAAATTTGTAACAAGCCTATATTATTTTGGTATTATTCGGATTAATGAAAAATGTAATTTTTTTGCTTAATTTTGCACACCTCCTATTTTGAGGTCATAGAACACAAATTAGAGTTTTTTTTTGGCGATTTTTCAACGTTTTTCCAAAAAAAATACATCTTTTACTTTAATTTTACCTTCCTTGAGTTTATTTCGCTACATGAAAAAAATAATAAAATTTTAGTCTTAGCATAAATTAAAAAAGATGTAAAAGCAGAACGATAGACAATCCAAGTTACACCGACTTGCCAATTCATCACAGATCTTGCAATTTCAATATTAAATACGACATTCAGACGCATTGCTTCATCAAAAATATCCACTATATAAGGAACACGAAAGCCCTGAGATCATCAGCTTGTAGAATCCAATAACTATTTCGGGTCTTTCGTGTTCCATATTTAGGATTTCCATATCGAGAATATTTTTGATCAAACATTGCGGGTCGAGCGAAGCAAGGTTCGCATACCTTATAAAAATGTCATAAAGAAAACTTTAACAACTTGGTAACAGATCAACATTTTTAGAATTTCGAGTTGAATTCGGACGTAAACGTTTTACCTACTTTTTATTGAAAATTAAGGTTTGTTCCTTACTTTTTAAGTAATTTTTTTTAAATATTAAAATAGTATGAGTTTTTTAAATGTGTTTTCGTGCAAATGACAGAATTTAAAGGAATATCAATAACACTAAAATCTTGGACTTCCATTGTCTTTATTTGTTAATTAATACACAACGTTTCTGTTAGTGATGTATCTCCAACCGTTTTCAAGTGATAACAGTTATCACTTGAAAACGGTTGGAGATACATCACCAACCGAAACGTTGTGTATCAATTAACAAATAAAGACAATGGAAGTCCAAGATTTTAGTGTTATTGAAACCATAACATTGTCTAACACTTTTAAATTAAAGGAATATGTTGTAAAATGGAATTAAACAGTTTAATTATTATTATTTTTAAATACTATAAGAGGCGGCCAAAAAAAACAGCTTCTGATTCATGTTTAACAATCGAAAAGTAAAGAGTGTGCAAAAAATAGCGAAAAAATCGCATTTTCCAGTATCCGAATAATTATTAATATTGTTTTTTTGCCTTTCAAAACTCTGAATACCGTACGCGAAAAATTTTTTGTTAAAGTTGCACATATCTCTGCAGCATCCAAAGTGGTAAGTTCTGGATTTCGTTCCCGAATCCCATGGTAAACATTTTTAACCATTATTCGTTCTTTTAACGTTAACTGAGTTTTTTTTTGTAGGCGGATAACTAGTTAAATGTTGGTTAATATTCATAGTTTACAGAATTAAAAACACTTAACAACACTAAATCTTTATATACAATTATATACACTAAATAAGATAAACTATTATAAAATTGGCACAAAACAATATCTATATACTACACTTATTAGAAATTTATAATATTTAGAAAATACCCTGTATAGCAATTAAAATTTAAACTTACAAAATCTGTCCATAATCAATAATAACTAAATAAAATCATCGAACAGCACGAAAACCCTGTCGATACGCTTATTTTCAAGTCTCTTCAAGTTGTAAACTAAGGAATGTGTGTTGCCACTTTTATTGTCTTCTCGATAACAATGATTTCAATACATATTGGCGTGCTATTTTAAGTGCGATCGCTGGCTGGTGACTTATTCTTGCGAATTATGACAACGTGGCGATGAAACTTTTGGCCGGTTCACTGTTCTTTGAGCGGAAAAGTATATCATAGGCTTAAAAATAATTTACTAGTGTTAGATTTTTCAGCCGCTTCGTCGGTTGGGTGGCCGGTATTAAATGAGTCACTGACAGAAATTTTGGACTTTAGGTATAGCTATTTGATTAAGGTGTTTGATATACATAACAAGATATTTTATTTATTTTTATATTCCTAATCAACACAATATTTTGAGCGTGCAAAAAATAGCATAAACATGACAGTCAGTAAGTTCTTACTGGTTTCATTGTCATCCTTAACCAGTAAGAAACACTCACTGACTTAATATACTATACCAGTCCGGCTGTCAACTTAACATAGAAATTCTTTTCGGGATTTCTTGTCATGCGCATTATCGATTTTTAAATTTAGCGTGGTAGTGCGCTGACGTGAAATCACGAAAAGTTTGATTCAAATAATGCCATTTCGCAAATTAGGGATTTTTTCTATTTTTTTTTAATACATATTTCCTGAATTTTTTTGATTTTGAGTAACCAAACAAAGAACGAGTGTCTGATTAAAAATGTTGGTGTGAAATTTCCTTGTTAAAAACAGTAAGTTAATATCAAAAATTTCTGTTTATTTTTAGGAATAGTAATTGGAACACTGGGACTAATTCTTTTATCTCTTGGAATTTTATTAAAAGTGAGAAATAGGAGAATCAGAATAAATCGGCAGCGTTATAGTGAATTTAGAAGTATTTACCATAAGGTATGTTATGTTCATAGTAAACAAATTGTCTAATATTTTTAATAAGATAACGAAGGGCGGTATTGAGAACTTATACTATCTGCTTTTTTCCAATTAGCTCAGGCTTGTATTTTGGATGTCTGGCTGTTTGGGGCACATTTATTTAATTAATTAGTTTTTTTATTTACCATAGTTACTGAGTTAAGTCGCAATTATTACATTTACGAGTTTCTCGGATCCGAGTTACTCTCTTCGGATTAAAGCTTTTAGGTGTAAACGGCTACTCGGAGAACTCGATCTGAGCTGGGAACGAAGACAAAGAACTCGTAAATTTAATTTTCGACCTTATGACCTCCAAATTGTATAGCATAATATTAAACATATAGTTTCAATAACACTAAAATCTTGGACTTCCATTGTCTTTTTTTGTTAATTGATGCACAACGTTTTGGTTAGTGATGTAGAACCAACCGTTTTCAAGGGATACCTAAGAAATAGTCCTAAAAGCTACGACTTATATACTATCCGTTGTTCACCAAAGCTTGACCTATTTTTCACGGTTCAGCAACGGCTACCAGATATTCAGAATATCGATACTGGGCTTGCTAAATTCATTTCAGTTGTTTATAATTACTACTGCTTCTTTAGTTTTAAGTTTCTTTATCAATAATTTTTGCTTCCGACCATTGTATGCGGTGTTGTTTTGACCATGCCTGTTCGGCAATCCCTGACTTGTGTGTTTTTTGTGTTCTTTAACTCTAACTTCGAGTGCTCTTTTCGTTTCCCCGATGTATATCCCACCACATTCACATGGAATTTGGTAGATACAGTCATTATTTGAAACATTGTTGTCCAGTCTCGTCTTAGTAAGAATACTTTTGGGATTTAAATGCCGTTTTAATATTATACTTATTCTCGATTCTGCGGATCTTTGCTGAAGTGACTTTAATATATGGAATTGTCATAAATATTTGGTCTTGTAGAATCTCGTTTAGAGTTTTTTGTCTTATTTCGATGTTTTTCGATTGTTTCCGTTACAAGTCTTTCACTGTATCCGTTCTGCTTAAAGGTGGGTCCAGACTACTCGTGCTCGTGCTTGCACTCCGGCTTTTATTTGCGACTTGCCGATATGTGGACGTGGCAACGAGTCGAAGTCGGAGCAGCGCAAGTCTCGCAAGTACGTTACTCGTGAGGTTCCGACCGGTGTCGGTACATCAAAGAAAGGTCGCGCGAACTTGCAAGTTTATTGGACGGAACTTTTTCGAGTTTCGTATACTTGTGACTTGTGTTGTTTAAAGGTCGAACGCATTTTAACGTTTAATATTTATCAAAATGGAGTGGACGAACGATCGCTTTATTGATTTAATTAAATTATATGAAAAGCATACAGTTTTGTGGGACAGTACAGATAAATTTTACAAAATTAATAATAAAAAGAACGATGCTTGGAAAGAAATATCACAAGAATTAAATTTAGATGTAAAGGAGATCAAACGCAAAATTGCTGCACTGCTGGCAACATACAGAAAAGCTAGGCAAAAAGTTGCAATAAAATATGACGGTTTCCATTTAAAAAAATCGTCGATGACGGCATATATACTACCTGAGTCACCCTGTATATTTATGTTTTATGTTAAAAATGCGCAATTTAAAATTATTATTTACGTTCTTTAGCAAATAATTAATTTGTTCCATAATTTATGGACACACTGTATAGTTGCGCTCTACCTACTCAATATAAAAAAGTAGTAAAAGTTTAAACAATCACGTTAAAAATTAAGTTATTGTTTACCTACTGTTATAAAGTACTGAAGAACTTCACATAATGCACTGCATACCTCTGGCACAATCAGCGAAATTGATTGCTTGGAAAACTTAAACAAAAAGCTTAAGCTAGTGTACGAATCACCCGATGCTAAGTATGTTAGGGTTACAGCTAATCTTTCTTTTACAGGAATTGCTTTTCGAAATGTTGTATTTTTCTTCATGATTTTTGAACCGATTAAAGTTATCATTTCCTCAAAATTACTAGGCGACATTCTACAGAATGTATGAAAGTGAAGGTTTTCAACATTAAGGTCACTAAGTAAATTACTTCCACTGTATTTGCCTCGATTTTTGAATACCGATGGAACCCACCACCATCTTTTCTTTCTTAATTTTGTTTTATTTTAATTTAATAAAGAATAAATTACAATAAAAGCCGCACTGGCCGCCACAAGCTCGTCGTCGCTCATTGGAACCGCCGGAGTACAAGTATTTTAGCAAATGAATAAAGTGTATGTGGACGTTCAACTAAACAAAGGCACAAGTACAGCAAGTTTTTAAAGTACAAGTAGAAGTCCAAGTACAAGTATGAACAGGAGTAGTCTGGACCCACCTTATAAGATTCCTAGTTATGTTACTGATTTACTCTTGCAGGGATTCCTTACTGTTTCATAAGGTCAGTGCGCGGTTATATGGAGTACGTATGTTTCGTTTCCTTAGAGTGATTAGAATTCTGGCATATATTGTCCAGTGGTGGTAGGTCTTCTGTATACCGAGGTTTGTATATGTCCATTATTTCGTTTAACTTGAATGTCGAGAAAAGGTGTAGCTGAATTTCTCGACGTTCTAGTCAAACGAAATATTGGACATACAAAGCATACAGAAACCCTCCCACACAGGAGAATACAACAGAATTCTAATTACTTTAACGAAACGAAACAGGGGTTTCGTACTCACCCAAAACCCCGCAGTATTATGTAACAGTAAGAGAATCCGTGCGGGAAATGTTTATACCAAAAGATCTTAAGTAAAGAATAAAGTGAAAGACTACTAAAAGAAAACAATCGAAAAATATCAAAATGAGACAAAAAACTCTTGGAACGAGGTGAAACATCGAAGGGAATTGCCGAACAAGCTTGGTCAAAACAACACCGCATACAATGGTCGGAAGCAAAAATTATTCATAAAAAAACCCACTGGAAGAAAAGAAAATTTAAAAAAAGCTGTAATAATTGTAAACAACTCAAATGTATTTAGCAAGCCTAGTATCGACATTGTGAATAACTGGCAGCCGTTGCTAAACCGTGAAAAGTCGGTCAAGCTTCGGTGAACAACGGATAGTATAAAAGGTCGTAGCTTTTAGAAATAGTTTTTAGTTATCACTTGAAAACGGTTGGAGATACATCACTAAGCGAAACGTTGTGCATCAATTAACAAATAAAGACAATGAAAGTCCAAGATTTTAGTGTTATTAAAACCATAACATTGTCTAACACTTTCAAGGATACCCAGTGGCGGCTCTTGGTCAATCTTTCGAGGAGGTCATTAGTTAAAATTTCAAATGCATATGGCTTTACTGATTTTTAGTTAAAAAAAAAAATTTTAGGCATTTTATTTCACACAGACGTTTACTCCAAAGAAAAAACAAGAAATGATTTAGCAAGATTGTTTTATTTGAAGAATTATATTTCTATTTATTACGAAACATAACAATATAACAAATAATATGCATCGACATCTGTTTAAACAGAAAAATTGCACAACATATTCTAAAAAAAAATCTCACACTCGACAGTAAGTAATATCGCTATGCCAGAGGTATGACGGCAACTTATAGGTTAAAAATAAGCATATTTATATGATAATAAATAAAAAGGGTTACTTAACTTACCTAAATAGTCATAAATTTTAGTTTAATCCTTCTGTCTTTGGCCCTTGCAAAATGATTGATTACTTCTTCAATGTAATTTACAATATTATTTATAAAGGCCTTTTCAATACTTAACATGGCCAACGCAGAGAGTCTACCTTCCCCCATTGTGTTGCGTAAAAATGTCTTTATTCTATTTAATGTAGAGAAGCATCTCTTGCTCTCTACAGTTGTCATCGGTAACGTACACAAAATTGTCAACAAATGCACTGTTTCCGAATTTACAAAAGCAAACACCAACAAAAAATAAATTCCTAAAATCGTATATAATCCGTTCTATAATAACCGTATAATAAACAAACACCTTGAAAAATGCGTAATTTTCCTCTTCGCGGCTGTTGACCGAGATCATGCGATTACACTGCTTCGGAAAGCAGCCAAAATCGCCCAATCGTAAATTAGATCGGGAAAACTCTACCCGGCTCCGTTAAAAACAATGCGGTCAATAAAGGCAGGCAGCCCGGTTTTTGGCCAACAAACGAAACCACCGATCTGGAGATCGCTGCGCAAAACTTGTGGAATCCGGTAATCGATCAACGAGTTTATATGCTTAGAATAATAAAGTAAAATTTAAACGATTGAAAAAAAAATAGTTTTTTTTTAAATTTATATCATTATTATGTTTTTGTTCGGAAATCTTAGTCAAAAATATTGGGAGGTCATTGACCAAATGACCCAATGGAGGAGCCGCCACTGAGGAAACCCCATATTAATATTTGTGAGTAATAATAAAGTATACAAAATCACATTCATTAATACCCCTCATTAATGCATGATTTTCTTTTAATCAACGATTATGGTATATGAAACTAAAAATACACAAAACAAAAATTAAATCTATTTATAACCTTGTCATTTGAATAACAACCTTTAAAACATATGTCAAGTTGGTTGCCTAAAATTAAAATACATTCCAAATTAAAGAAAAAATATAATTTTCACAATTAAATAACAAAACGATCGCCGAAAAAATATTGTAACCAACTCGGCCATTAATTGGTGATTAACGATCTCAACCCTTAACATTAATCGCCCTTGTTTTTTAAAGAGGTATTTTTGTTTTAGGATGCATAGAACTAATTGTAATACAACAATTAAACGTCGAAGAAACATGGAAGACTGCAATTGCAACTTATTAAGATCTTAGTATTGATGTACCAAAAAGAATTAATAGTTTATAAAGTCGGAATTATACCCATTTGTAGTTACGTTGATACCTCACATAAGCAAAAATATAAAAAATAAATAATCATCGGACAACATTTTTTTTCAAAAGTTTGTTGTCACCGCTGTTTGGAATATACTAAACAAAGATAAACAAAAATGACGTCATTACAAATGGGTATAATTTCGACTTTACTGCGATCGGCACCGGTGACGTCGTTTATTGTATTAAACGCTGCAAGTTTAAATTGTCAACGGGAAATTTAACGGTACCAGGGAGTTATATTTTTTGTTAAAATTTTTATCATGCTAAATTTATTTGTCAGGAGTGTATTTTATTTAAGATTTCGACAAAATAAAACTCAAAAATTTGCATTGTTGACGTCTTTTCGGGATCAAACGAAAATTTCAACTTAAAATTCGCCTGTGTATTGTCATAATACATGACCTTCAATATATATTTGAAAGTCCTGAATTACCTAACCAGTCGAGGTTTTCCCGGTTGGTGGAAACCCTGTGATCGTATGTCGAATCTGAAGCGGTTGCCCACATATTTTTATAGGAAGTTTTTTAATAAAAGAAGTGTTCTATTGACTGTCAAAGTTTGTAAGCAAAAACCAGCATCACCCTTTTTTTATTAACGTTATTTTTAATTTTTTTTTATACATTAGGTATAAGTTTATTAACAGTATTTAGGAAGTTCCTTTCTTTTTTTTTTAATATTTATTAAGTGACAAACCAGGGTTGTTGTTAGTTATGTGGTTAGTTGTGGAATACAAGGTATGATACAAAGGCGTTTAGAGAGAGTTGCCCAGTGGCCTAGATAATTTTATTTTCTGGGATATGTAATGCATTTTATGTTTATATATATATATATATATATATATATATATATATATATATATATATATATATATATATATATATATGTGTATTATATATAGATATATTATATATATATATATATATAATTTATATATAATTATGTATTGGGATAGAAATTAATTTTTAATAGTATTTTAGTCTAATTATTTGAAAAGCATTTTTGCAAGTATTCTAATACCATGGTAAAAACTTTAGATTTTTCGGTCACACCGTTTGCTAATATTTAAAAAAATTGTTACTTTATATTCGCCTCATATTCAATAACAACAATAAAAATACCAGTTAGTTGTGAGTTAACGTAGTCATTTTAAAATTTAGTGCTCAATTATTATCAAAAAATCGTACAGCGAAAAGATTATAAAGTTGTATTTATGCAAACGAATTAACTTAAAAAGCACGATTTTTTGATAATGATAAAGCACTAAATTTTAAAATGACAACGTTAATTCACAACCAACTGTTTTTTTATTGTTGGTAATAAATACGAGGCGATAATAAAGTACCTAACAATTTTTAAAAATAGATTAGCATCTAACTCGCAAACGGTGTAATCGAAAAATCTAAAGTTTTTACCATGGGCGTAGATTTGCATGCTTTTCAAGAAACTTTAATACAGTTTTTATTTGAAGTAATTAGAAAAGCGAATGGTCTATCTGTATTTTGTTTGTGAATTTGATTAAATTTTATCGTCATATCCTGAATTTAGCAAAAATATGTTTTTTTTTTAATTTTAACTGGATATGGTTTTTACAAAAACAGATAATTTTGCAAAATTTCGGATTTGACGATGAAATTTGATCAAATTAACGAAAAAATACAAATCGACAATTTGCTTTTGAAACTTGGATTTTTTCCAATTCCAAAATATTTTTTTTTTTACCAATTTACCAAAGTGTTCCTCTTGAGGCCAATGGCACCTGGTATATATTTGGTGTGGATGCCATGTCTCGCTTTTTAGATAGAAAAAAATGAAATTTCCGCCACCTATGTAAAGGATCATCCAACAAGGACTAAACGGGGCCATATTTTAACATTTATTTTAAAAAAATAGTAATATACATCTTGTCTAGAATTTAAATGAATTCTTAAGAAAATGATTTGAACTGAACAAAACAGAGGCTAGATAAAATTTAAAATTTTCTTTGGGATACGTTATTTATTTTTTGATAATGCCTTTTTTATATGTATCATTTTTAACAACATATTAAAAGTAGTAGTAAATGCTAGACTTTGTGGGACATTTTTTTTGTTATTAAACTTTAAATTTTGGGCAACATAATTATTCATGGCCAATGTACCTCTACATTTTTTAAAAATAAGTTTTGAATCACCCTGCATACCTTTAAAAATTTTTTTTGCTTTAATTTAATTTTTATGCACTGTGTTACAGTATAATTGTTTTATTGTTATTTTAAAATTTTAGTATTTTGATACAATTATATTGCTAGTGTTACCAACCTGTTGTTTTATTTTAAGTTTGTGTCATGAATCACCCTGTTTTTAAATAAATATATATATATATATATATATATATATATATATATATATATATATATATATATATATATATATATATATATATAAATATATATATATATATATATATATATATATATATATATATATATATATATATATATATATATATATATATATATATATATATATATATATATATATATATATATATATATATATATATATATATATATATATATTCCTATTCGGTCTTTACGGGGCCCTACGAGATCCCAATAGTACTCTCTTAAGCCCCTTTTTCCTTTGATCCCCTCGGGCTCAGGAACGTATCCACTGTATATCCCGTTAGAATGACTGAAAATGGTCTAATTTGCGTGTAGACAAATTTTTGGATGGGCAAAAAAGACCTCTTATAGCCCCCCTTTATACAGTTT